>CAUYRH010052797.1:0-10670 GCA_963574655.1 Perodicticus potto
GGGGTACAATGTGCTGGTTTCATATACAATCTGAACTATTTTCATCAAACTGATTAACATATAGCCTTCCTGGCATTTTCTCAGTTATTATATGAAGACATTTGTATTCTGCATTTAGTAAGGTTTGCCTGTACCCTTCTATCCATCTTAGAGGGGTATCATACTATACTTTCTATTGTTATTTTAGTGTGTACTCCTACTACTTAGAAAAAAAATCAGCCTGTGAAACAGCCGCAGGCAGGTCCCAGGAGGTCTTCCAGAAGAAGGCACTGTTATCACAGGAGATGACAGTTCCGTGCCTGTTATTAGCCCTGAAGACCTTCCAGTGGGACAAGAGGCAGAGGTGGGACATAGCAATATTGATGATCCTGACCCTGTGTAGCCCTCGCTAATGTAAAACATTTTTTTAAATTTGAAAATAGAAAAAAAGCTTATAGAATAAGGATAAAAAGAAGGAGAATATTTTTGTGCACCTGCACAATGTGTGTTTTAGGCTAAGTGTTATTATTAATACAAAGAGTTAAAAAGTCAAAAACATTACAGTTAATAAAGTAAAGGTGTTATAATGAGCTAACGTTAATTTACTACTGAAGAAAGAAAAAAAATTTATGAATTTAGTGCAGCCTAAATGTCCAGTATTTATAGTCAACAGGAGTGTACGGTGATAGTCCCGGGCTTCCACATCCACTCACCCCCTGAATCATCCAGTATGCCCCAGTCGGGTGCACCATTTTTATTTTTATAGTATATTTCACCGTGTTGGTCTATGTTTAAATACACAAATGCTTACCAATGCGTTATAACCACCTGTGATATTCAGTAAAGTCATGTGCTGTACAGGTGTGCCGCCTGAGAGCAGTGGGCTGTACCAGGGAGCCCGGGTGTGTGTAGGCTACACCGCCTAGGTGTGTGTAAGGGCACTCCGTGACATTCACACAGAGACAAATCACCGACTGATACATGTCTCAGAAGGTATTCTTGTTGTCAAGTGACACATGACTGTATATAGCATGATCGTATTTCTGTGTAATCCCAGCACTATGCTCAGAACTATTAGTTATTGGTTGTTACAATGTTAAAATACACATATTTCTGTACCCTCAGATCAATAGGGATTGTGTGATCCTCCTGCTCTATTCCCCTGCATACACTACTGGTAACCTGGCAAGTAAAAAGTTACTTCCATCTGGATTGGGGACTCTGCCAAGCAAGATGTGACATGCTCTTGCGATTGCCCTTGAGCTGGTCCCTGGTTGGGGAAGGAGAATTCCGGGCAGTGGGGAGGAGAGAAGGGGCAGGAGAGAGGAGAGAGATTCATTTGATAAGTGGGCAACAAAACAGCCCCGGTGTTAGCCAACCTCTCACGGGATCTCGGAGAGGTTCAGTCATTTCTTCAGGTTCTATCACTGAGTTCCAATCCACAGAAAGATTCACAGTGGGAGATTTGAGATTTGCATCGCTGCCTGGTCCACTAGCTCTGCCCCACCAGCAGACACCACCTGCAAGCTTCAGCCATGGTCCTAATCTCTGAGGGCTCTTCCCATCTCAGGAAGTAGCATCTTTCAGAACTTTCTACCTCCTGTTCCCTGCCTCCCGGCCTCACAGCTGTTAGGAATTTTTAATCTTTTTGCTTGCTCCTCTGGAACTGGCCTTGTCTTTTTTGTGGCCTTTGGATTACGCAGCTGCTCATTTTCAGCCATGTCTGCTTGGGCTGCAGATGGAGGTGGGAGGGGATTCAGAGAGGAAGGGGGACGTCACAGAGGCGCACAGCAACGCCATCTGCACCAGCCGGCTCCTCAGGCTCCCAAGCTGGCCTCCTGCTGACCCTCTCCTCACTGCCACATTACATCATATAGGGGATGGAGAAACAGGGGTGACACAAAAGGAGGCGGGATAGGACGACACAAACCCTTCCTGCCACACACAAGTATATACAACACACCAACATTTGAATGGTGATCACTTTGAGTTTACATCTTCTTATCTGTGTGTTCACAATTTTGTAATCCAATCATCTAAAAACTATTGTCAGATTGTGACTTGTAGACCCAATGCACATGCAAGCGCTTTAAAGGGTTGGTGAAATTTTAAAGACAATTTACAGAAGGAAGAGATCCTGTCTGATCTGGGAAGGCATCATCAGTAAAGAGGGAGAAAGCAGAGTCCAGACAAGGCAGAGACACCCAGGGAAAGCCATCCGATAGAATCTGGCCACAGCAGGGCTCAGGGGACAACAGAACCACAGCCTTGTTCAATGTCTGACACTTGGGCCAGTCACCCAAATTGCGTGTCTTCTTAAAGGATTTTCAGGAGATCAAGACACCGGGGGCAGTTTCACAAGTGAGCACAGTGGAGGGCCACTAGGGGGATGCTTCAAACAACCAAGGAAGACCCCCCTCCCCAGTCCAATAGTTGTTGCTCCTGAATGACGGGCAATTCATCACTTGGTTCTCTACAGATGCTAGGTAGACACATAGACTAGCCACTGGGAAAAGAAATGCGGAGGTCAGCCTTCCACTCGATGCAAGGATCTCCTCAAGAACATCCCAAAGCACATCAGAACCCCCTTAAACACGGGCAGTGATGAGGTACACACCAGTGGTCAAGGTGACCACTTCTATTTCTGAACAACACTAGTCATTCAGCAGTCTTACTATAATGACTGCAATTTCTACCCATCAGAACTAGTTCTGCCTGCTGGATCTATAGACAATAAGCCTAAACTTTCTTCCAGCTTCTCCAATGTTGAAGACAGCTGTCATGTTCAACTGAGTCTGCTCTGCTCCAGAATATACAAACCCTTTCTCTCACCCATTCCACACCTTCCAGAGTTCCTCAATTAAAAGGGTAGGCTCACACCTATAATGAGGTATAAAGGTGGCTCACACCTATAATCCTAGCACTCCAGGAGGCTAATATAGGGGATCTCTTGAGCTCAGAAGTTCGAGACCAACCTGAGCAATGGTGAGACCGCATCTCTACTAAAAATAGAAAAATTAGCCAATCTTCATGGTAGGCACCTATAGTCCCAACTACTCAGGAGGCTGAGGAAGGAGGATTGCTTGAGACTAGGAGTTTGAGGTTGCTGTGAGCTAGGCTGATTCCATGGCACTCTATCCTGGGCAACAAAGTGAGACTCTATCCCAAAAAATAAAAACCAAAAGGGCAAAAGCATGACTCCAACACCTGCCAAACCCAGAAAGTGAGAGGGAGGTAGGGTCATGTATTTGACTCTGAAGAGAGTGGGGGAGATTGGAGGTCCCAATGACAACATGACCAACTTTTCAATTTCCACAAACCAGCAAGGCAAGTACAATCCTTCATAAAATTAACTTAAGATTTATGTCTGCCTAATTACCGAAGAACTTCTTGACACAATACTTAAACATCAACAAGATTTCCACAAAAGTCCAATGTGGAAGAAAACCCATTTTGGTAGAACACGCTTAATAAATTGACCAATAAATACATGTATTTTCCAGTTCCAAAGGCCCTATCCATTAAGGACTGAGATCTTTCTTTTTAAACATCAGTGTCCTGAAATGAGGCATCTTCACCGAAGTGCAACACAGACATGACTCTTAAAACAGAAAATTCCATTTCCCAGGGCCCCTCTATCCAGGACAGACGCTAAACTGGAAGTGACATTCACAGCTCAGAAGCAGCAGCAGCACAGACACAGGGATGAGGAGATTCCCAGAAACACAATGTGTGCTGCTTCACAAATCTGGTTGTGCAGAAAGGTCTGCATGTGCCAGATACTGATCCTTGAGATAATACGGCCGCAGGACATCCTCCCCTCAGAAGGAAGCCCCTCCTTTCCCACTCCCACGGCAGGAAGGTTACTTTGAGTATTTGTTTTCTGCTGGTACATGTGGAAGTCTTGGAGCTATTTTTCTCTTTAAAATGTTAGAAAGAAGCTCTCTCTATTCTCCCCATCTGACTGACACTTTCTAAAACATTCTCCAAGTCTCAGGCAGCGCAGCCTGAGGGACCCAAGGGGGGAACCTGCGAAAATGTTTCAACTCACAAAATCACTAGAGCCTGCTGCACAGGGCAAAGGGTCTCAATAAGGGAAAAGAAGACTGAGGCGCCTGTAATGTCAAACCAGTGACTCTGATAATAATAACTGACACACTCTGAGTCCTTACTCCGGGCCAGGCATTGCTCTCATCACCAAATACAGATTAACTCACTTAGCTCTCAGAACAGCCCTGAGAAGTGGGCACTAGGCTTATCCCATTTGACAAGTGAAGGATGGGCACAGAGAGGTTAAGCAACTCACCCGAGGTAATGTAGCCAGCAGGCAAGTTACCATGCCAGGGTTAAACTCCACATGTGTTTGCTGTGTGCCATGTAACATATATGACAAGCATCACATGAGACTACTTTTTTGTCAATCACAGCATGTCGTTATCAGTGACCTTAAACTTGTTACTGCATGGCCAGACAATTTCAGACTGGTTTTAGTTCTATCCAGCAGAATTGGCAGCATCCTGGCTCGGGGCCCAGGCCAAGGCCCACAGAGACTCTTTGTCACCAGTGGGTGGCAATGTTGCCACACGTCACTGACCCTCAGGGGTCAGTAAAGGTCTCTGAAGTTGGAAAGGCCTTGGATTCTGGGTAGTCCCAAGAATGCAATTTCTCTACTGTTCCCAAAGCATCCAGGATAATCCTACAGAGGAGAGACAGAGATCTAAATTAGGAGAATGGCCAGGAAACTAGTCCTTGTAGTGATTCTTCCCCTGTCCTGCCATAATATCTCTGGTATGTATCAATCATCAATTAGATATTTGTCATCTCACTAGGATGTGTCTTTCTTAAGGACAGGGACTCTATTACCTTTGCATCTACAGTTTTACTAGCCTATGGCAGAATTTGAATGAATGGATGAACGAATACATTTCATTTCTTCACAATCAATTCTGCTCCAAGGAACGATCTAAGAAAGAGCTGCAGAGTCCTTTGACCTTGCCCCAAATGATTCCAGTCATCACTAGACATCACTAGACAACTCTAGAGCAGTTCGGTCATCCAAGGATTCTTAGAATAAACCAAAGAAAGCCTCCCCAAACCACCCTAGTCTGGACTCTTGAAACGCAACACCCAGTCTGCCTTTACTCTGACTGGGCTTTTCCACAAAAGGGTCATAGCTTAAGCAGAACATCTGTCAAACTGACCTCTGGATAATTTCAAGAAAATGGGCCCTATTAATTGATGCAGTTCATAATAACCCAAAGGCTGAGCTACCACATAAAATTCTAGAAAAGCAACCCATGTTTGTATAAAATCTGAGAAGTTCTGAGGAAATTCTCTAACCTAAACATTTCTAATAGTCCGTCATACCTCTGAAATCCCGGTTTAATGCTAGGCTCTTGTGATTAGATAATCTGTGATACATCCACAAACCAATTAGGTTTATTGACTCTAAAAAATTATCGAAAAATATGATTTCAAGAATGTCTAGTCTTCAATTTTTATGTAAAAATTAATAAAAATCTAAAATACATACCTTTTTTTAAAAAAAATCTATTGGTGCTCAGAATTAGCACAACACACAATTTTTTCTCTTTTGTAACTTTATCAAATATCAAGGACTCGTTTTCTTGGTTATAGACATAATAGGCACTATCTATCCTTTCAGTTGTAATATATTAAAGCTAGTAAGCCCAATTCTTCACTCATTATTTAAGGAAAAAAACTTGGTTTACTTTGATCAGTATAAAAGAATATAAATTCAGGGTCGGCGCCTGTGGCTTAGCGGGCTATAGGCGCCAGCCACGTACACCTGAGCTGGTGGGTTCGAATGCAGCCCGGGTCCGCCAAACAACAATGACGACTACAACGAAAAATGGCCGGGCGTTGTGGCAAGCGCCTGTAGTCCCAGCTACTTGGGAGGCAGAGGCAGGAGCCTCGCTTGAGCCCAGGAATTGGAGGTTGCTGTGAGCTGTGATGCCACAACACTCTATCCAGGGTGACAGCTTGAGGCTCTGTCTCAAAAAAAAAAGAATATAAATTCATTGTAGATAATTTGGAAAATATAGACAATTCTGAAGAATATCCAAGAGATGATCTCTGTTGACTATGCTGCATGTTCTTATGGTCATTTACATATTTCATGTATACAGGGTGTAATACGCAAGCCACATTTGACTTCTATAATTACAAGAGATACTAGATAAGATATACAAGGTAATAAATGGTTAATTAATACTTTATTAAGTATTATAATATTAATCCAGTTTTTTCCTTTCTTAAAATACATATGCATTTTTTGGCACCCTCTGATTAAGCATATGCATATTCAACTTTTTATAAAATATAATCTGAGGCTGGGTGCGGTGGCTCATGCCTGTAATCCTGGCACTCTGAGGCCAAGGCAGGTGGATTGCTTGCACTCAGGAGTTCAAGACCAGCCTGAGCAAGAGCAAGATACCATATCTACTAAAAGTAGAAAAACTAGCTGGGCTTTGTCGGGACCACCTGTTGTCCCAACAACTCAGGAGACTAAGGCAAGAGGATTGCTTGAGCCCAGGAGTTTGTGGTTGCTGTGAGCTACTCTACTGAGGACAACAGAGTAAGACTTTGTCTCAAAAAAAAAAATATATATATATATATATACATATGTATACACACACACACATATATAATCTATATCTCTTCACATGCTTCTTTTTTCCTATTTCTTCGTGTCTTTTCCATTTTCTCTACTTTCTGAGTCTCCCATTCTGTGTGCATCCTGGAACATCTCTTTATGCACTTGCAGATAAGTCTATTTATTTTAGCTTTCATACAGTTAGAGAGGAAAGAGTCATTCAAACCATGCTCCTCCCCTAAGAATCAGGGAAAGAAAATGATGAAGAATAGATCAGATAGATGTTAATAGAGAGACGGAAACATAAGGAAGGTGGAAGGGAAGACTCTCTGTATTTTTTAGTATATTCGTGAGTGTGTGTGCATAGGTCTTTTGGACATCTTAATGTCTTGGTGACCTTCAGCAGAACAAAAAGGGCTGTGCCCCCACTTTAGATTCCAAAAGAACAATCAGTCATCCTTCTCTTTGTACCTGTTATTTCTACATCATCCTTCCTTATTTCCTCACAAATTCTTTGAATAGTCTCCAAGTTCAGGCATAATTATTTGCATTGACTGCAACTTAGATTGACCGTTTCTACACACCCTTAGTGAAGCTCCTTCGTTTCCTATTTCCTAATCACTCTGTGGTTTAGTATCCTATGGCAGAGCTAGCAGGAACTCTGAAGTACATTCTGTTCTGCTTCACAACTCTTCCTTCCTCCCTACCCTGTGCTTTATTCCGTATCTGAATTCCTTCCAAACAGCTCCATTGGTGGCCGGCCATCTCCAATGACAGGAAGATCACTACCTCTTGAGGTGACCCAGACCATTTTTATAAAGCCCTAACAATTAAAATACTTGTCTCTGTCACTCTCAACCACTGGTATTTCTTTTTTTTTTTTTTTTTTTGAGACAGAGCCTCAAGCTCTCACCCTGGATAGAGTACCGTGGCGTTACAATGCCCGGCCATTTTTTTGGTTGCAGCCGTCATTGTTGTTTGGCGGGCCCAGGCTGTATTCGAACCCGCCAGCTCAGGTGTACGTGGCTGGCGCCTTAGCCCGTTGAGCCACAGGCGCCGAGCCAACCACTGGTATTTCTAACGTGAGTTCTGGTGAGGACACTCAAATCATAACAACTATTCTTTTCCTCACATTGAAAACTCACTGCTAATATCAAACAGAGCAATTTTACCCAAAAATTATCTGCATAAAAGCCCTTGAAGTAAAAACCTATTTACACTAGCATGAAAAAAAAATAAAATGTTAAAAAATTAATTAACTAAGGAGGCAAAAGAAAATTTGCACACTGAAAACTAGAAATCATTACTGAAAGAAATTAAAGATGACACCAGTAAATGGAATGATATGTTGTGTTTCATGAATTAGAAAACTTAATATTGTTAAGATGTCAATAGTACCCAAAGGCTCAATATGATCTTTAACAAAATTTCAATGATATTTTTTTTCAGAAACAGAAAAATCCATCCTAAAATTCATATGGAATCTCAAGGGACCCACAAATAACCAAAACAATCTTTGATAAGAAGAACAAAGTTGGAAGTTTCACATTTCCTGATTTCAAAACTTACTACAAAGCTGGCATAAAGATAGACATATAGATCAATGGAATAGAACTGATAGTGTCCAGAAATAATTCCATGCATCTATGGTCAACTGATCTTTGACCAGGATGTCGAGACCATTCAATAGGGAAAGAATAGTTGCTATGTTTTGAGTGTCCCCACCAAAATTCACGTTGAAATGTATCAACAACTGCCATTGTAATAGTATTGTGAAGTAGAGCCTTTAAGTAGTGATCAGAGCATGGGGGCTCTGTCCCCACGAGAGGAAGATCATGAATAACTTAAATGTAGTACATACATATAATTAAATATTATTCAGCATTAGAAAGGGAGAAAACTCTGACACATGCTACAACTTGGATGAACTCTGAGGACGTTATGCTAAATGAAATAAGCCAGTCACAAAAGGCCCAGTATTGTTGATTCCACACATATGAGGTGCCTAGAGTAGTCAGACTCATGGACAGGAAGTGGAATGATGGTTTCCAGGGGCTGGGGACAAGGAAGGAGATATTTAATGAGTACAGAGTTTTCGAAGATGAGAAGAGTTTTAAAGATGAATGGTGGTGATAGTTGCACAATGAATGTGAAAGTACCCAATGCCACTAAATTGTACATAACTTAAAAATGGTTAAAATGGTAAATTTTGTTATGTATTTTTTACCACAGTTTTTTAATTAGGAAAAAACTCTTTAGATTCCCTGAAAACTTCTACATGACCCCATACCCTGAAAACTTCTACATGACCTCACAGAATAATCTGCAAAGTAAAACACATTTTTTCCTCTAACTCTTCTTCATGTGACATGAACAAAGTTCATTCATATCCCATTCTGATCACTCTCTTCAGAATGTTCTCCAGCCATCGATAGCCCCATTTAATCCACAGGCCATAGACCTCAGTATAACATTGACCAGTTAAGAATGGAAAGGGCCTATCACCTCCTTCAGTATGGTTACTAGGCTATTAAGAAGGCGACCAGAGTTCTTACTAAGTTATTAAAACACTGATAATTTCTATAGAGCTGTATAGCTAAAACCCTAAGTTATTTATTTATTTATTTATTTATTTATTTATTTATTTATTCATTTATTTAAAGACAGAGTCTCATTTTGTCACCCTTGGCGAGTGCTGTGGTGTCACAGCTAATAGCAACCTCAATCTCTTGGGCTTAAGCGATTCTCTTGCCTCAGCCTCCCAAGTAGCTGGAAATAGAGGCGCCCACCACAATGCCAGGCTATTTTTAGAGACAGTGTCTCACTCTGGCTCAGGCCAATTTCAAACCTGTGAGCTCAGGCAAACCACCAGCCTTGGCCTCCCAAGTGCTAGGATTATGGGTGTGAGCCACTGCACTCAGCCCTAAGTTATTTTTCAATGTGCCACTGCTAAAATGTTTTATCAGTTAAAACTCTTGCAGTGATTAAAAAGAAAACCAGAACCAACACAAAAAAATTCTGTAAACTGACTTAAGTTGGAGTCATCATATCATCTGACTTCAAATTATACTATAAGTCTATAGTATAATGAATGAAAACAGCATAGCATTGATGTAAAAACAGACATACAGATCAATGGAACAGAAGAGAAAACACAGAAATAAACCCACTCATTTATAATCAACTCATTTTCAACAAAGGCACCAAGAATATACCTAGGGGAAAGGAAATGGTGCTAAGAAAACTGGATATACATATGCAGAAAATGAAATTAGACCCTTATCTTTTACTGTATTCAAAAATCAAATCCCAAAGTAGTTTTGACTTACATTTCTCTGATGATTAAGGATGATGAGCATTTTTTCATGTGTCTGTAGGCCGTGCACCTGTCTTCTTCAGAGAAGTTTCTCTTCAAGTCTCTTGTCCATCCTGAGATGGGATCACTTGTTCTTTTCTTACTAATACATTTGAGTTCCCTGTGGATTCTGGTTATTAAACCTTTGTCGGAAGCATAACCTGCAAATATCTTCTCCCATTCTGAGGGATGTCTGCTTGCTTTACTTACTGTGTTCTTGGCTGTGCTGAAGCTTTTTAGTCTGATCAGGTCCCAGTAGTGTATTTTTGATGCTGCTTCAATTGCCCAGGGAGTCCTCCTCATAAAATATTTGACCAGGCCAATTCCTTCAAGAGTTTTTCCTGTATTTTCATCTAGTATTTTTATAGTTTAATGTCTTAAGTTTAAATCTTTAATCCAGTGAGAGTCTATCTTAGTTAATGGTGAAAGGTGTGGTCCAATTTACAACTGCTAAGTCTGGAAGCCCAAGTGCCCATTGACCCACGAATGGATTAATAAATTGTGGTATATGTACACCATGGAATATTATGTGGCCTTAAAGAAAGATGGAGACTTTACCTCTTTCATGATTACATGGATGGAGCTGGAACATATTCTTCTTAGCAAAGTATCTCAAGAATGGAAGAAAAAGTATCCAATGTACTCAGCCCTACTATGAAACTAATTTATAGCTTTCATATGAAGGCTATAACCCAATTATAGCACAAGAGTATGGGGAAA
>CAUYRH010052800.1:0-13176 GCA_963574655.1 Perodicticus potto
GACCAGCCTGAGCAAGAGCAAGACCCAGTCTCTAAAAATAAAGAAATAGATAGACAGATAAATAAATAAATAAATAAAAATATTTTAAACATCTGTAGGCTCCAAAACACTGTGTTCAGTAGAAAGTACTTGTAACTTCAAAATGCCTTTAAGTTTGTCATCTCAGTTTTGTGCAAAATTGCCTTATTTGGTCTTGGTGAAATATGACAGAAACAGATAAATTCTATAAGGATATTTCTATTCAAATGATAGATCAAAACCAATTTGGAAGTCAGTGGAAAGCTTTTGATATAGCTTGTACACTGGAGAACAGTTTATGAGTTCCTTTATTTGGTGAAATATTCCCCAGACATTTCTTAGAATTCGAGATAGAATATACTACTTCACTTACTTAGGTGTACACTCTGAGTTGGTTTTCAATTTTGTGTTTACCTGCCCCTTTAGATGTTTAATTAACTTGATAATAAAACAGAAACTATTGCAACAGTTTTATATTTCTTGTTAAATCAAAGTGACTTTAAGAGAAAATGTCATAAATTATTAAATCCTTAAATATAATGGGAAAAAGAAATATTAACGATTTTATCACATACTTTTTTTTTTAAGTTAGCATTCAGCTCTCACTCAATTAACATTTCTCTTGAAAATTAAATCACTCATTATTACCAAGTTTTTAGCATATGCCAAGCACCATGCTAGGAGTTAGTAAAATAAAGATGAATTAATTATATAGTTCCTGCTTTAAAGACAAATAAAAATAATTATTTTGTAATTTTATAGTGGATAAAAAGTATTTTTACTATATAGAGGTGAAAAATTTTGCAGAAAGGAAAATAGGAATTCTGCCATTACCAATTATGCTTCTTAGATTCAAGGGGCAAAATATGATATTCTCATTACTAAAACCTCAACAAAAATACTGCAATTAGGTTTTTCGAAAGGCTTACAGCCTCCAAGGTAGATGGGAATGAGGGACTAAACAAATGTTTATTGAATTTATTGGACACAGAGTGTTGCTCCACAAAACCAGTGTTCAGGAGCAGATTTCTTTCCAGCACAAATGTATACCTGCTTTTTGTCATACTTGATCTTAATCAGCCCTTTTTGCTGCAACTTCATCCATGTTAGGTACATAATATGTGCATATTGTAAGAATTATTTTGGCACTTATTAGTTCAAACTACATAAATTGCCTTTTTGATGGAACAAAAAATAAAAAAGCTAACTCCTGTGGCTCAACCTAGTGCATGTGATGGGATTAACAATGGGATTATTGATGAGGAAAGAGAAGTTTTGTTCTCATTGTCCTGGAGGAGTTTGTCTGAATTGAAGAACAAGAAACGCATAAGTGAAATGACCAGACTCTATCCAAGAACTGCAGGAGAAGACTGAGTTGACTCATCATTAAGGACAGCAGTTTTTCATGGTGAATAAAGCTAGTGAGAGATCAGTGGTTTGGTTTTAGTATTATGTGCCACATTAGTATATTATGTGTTGTATTCAGGGGCTTTTGTAAACTGTAATTACGTATCAACTTTGCGTTAAGTGTCACTGCCGTTTTAATTGAGAAATGAGGCAGAACAAAAAGTTCTATTTCCCTGTGTCCTTTTCACCAGTGCAATTGCCTTCCAGATAGCGCCTAATTTCTTGGTACAGTTTCTTATTATTTTAACATTATATATTTCTTTGCAGTTTATATTTTAATAATTTATTACTTTTGTATTTTTATTCTTCCCTTAGCAAATAGCTGCCATTTCATTATTATTTATCATGTGATTAGAAGACACTATATATCTAACCATTTCAATGAGTGGTTTTCAACCTTTTTTTTGTTTTTTTGTTTTTTTGTCTCATATCACACCTGAACTGGTAGTTAAACTTCTGTGGCACATTTAAATTATGTTAATCAAAGAAAAAAAGAGTATAAAAAAGAATGTACTTACTGTGCCTTGACCTTCTTTGGAAAATAGTTTAATTAATGATCTTTAAAATTGTTCACAGCGTACCTAAGTTCCTAAGATCTTTTTTTATTTAAATAGCTTATTTTGCCACATGCAAACAAACGGAAGCCATAATTCTAATATATGAAGTTGATGAAAGAAGCTTTTTTATGTAGAGAAAATGATGGAATGCCAAAATTTGGGGAGAAAATTAAGCTAACCATAAAGAAAGTAAGAGGGAGGAGGGAGGAAGAAGGTCAGGAAGAGAAGTGGTTTTTAGATTGATGGAGAGGAGGCCAAATATTAAGGTAATGAAGGACAAAGTTACATTCCACCTACATTTCAACGAGGGAGGCCAAATATTGAGGTATTGAAGGACAAAGAAAGGCCAATGCTATTCCTAAAATCAACATTCCACCTACATTTCAAATATTTTAAATTGATAAATTGTAGATGACTAAAGTTTCTAGGTTAATACCTTAAATTTTTAGTATTCCCAATCAATTTATAAGAAGGAAAGAGAATCTGTATTTCCTTTATGATAATCCCAGGGATGAAAAGATTTTGAAATTAAATCCCTGAACTACCTATAATAGTCTTAAGGATTTATTGTTGGTTATACATCTATCATGTCTAATAGAAAATTTGGAATCTGATTTTTTTCCAGCTTACTTGGGAAAAGGCAGTGACTTATTCAGTATTAAACTCTGAAATAATCATGCATGGCCTTTCGCTCATCTTCCCTTATTTTTCCTAGTCAGTCTAGGATTCCACCCATTTTGGGTGACAGAGTGCTCTAGGAAAGAGCAGCATTTTTTCTTTTAGCTAGTTGTATGTGTCTGGAGTAAAGTTGTCTCGTATATAAACAAACATGTTTGACTAAATTATCGTTAAGAACCCTCTTTGATATGGTCACAGTGCCACACAGGAGCGTAGCATGTTCATTGCCAGAACAGTTGTTCAAAAGAATACATAACTCAGCATGACTTCTTTCATCTTTCTCTCTCTTATAATGTTCAAAAGAACTGTTCCTGAAAAGCAGTGGTTCTCAACCTGTGACCCCTTTGGACTGTATTAAAGGTTTGCGGCATTAGGAAGGTTGAGAACCATTGATGAAAAGGGGCAGTTTTTTCAGCTTGTGTATAATCTCAGGTAAATATAGTGGTTGTTGATCTATTGCCCCAGTGAAAGGAAATTTAAACAAAAATTTGCCACATTAAGTGAAGTACATAGTCCCCCCTATGAAACATTGCTGGTTTCGAGTAATAATATACATTCACTTGGATTTTAAACTAATAAATTTATATACTCTGCTCACGTCTGAATCCACGTGTGTAACTAAGTGATTCTATCAGACTTGAATTATTTATTTTTTTCACTTAAAGAAAAAGGTAAGGAGGAAAAATTCAAGGTAAACAACAGGAAAGAGTCTCAATCTTAGAGTTACTTGTTAGATACTGTGATGACTGCGGGTTCTCAGAATTTGAAAGTGAACTCATAAAAGTTTACAAAGATAGAGCAGGTGGGAAACTCTTCCAAGGTAATATTTATTTTCAGGATAGTGTCATTTTATAAAGAGGAGGCTGCTTTTTTACTTTTCTTTAGTCCCAGTTCAGAAGTTTATTATGGAAGAATGTTTGTAAGAAGGGTAAGGAGATTGTTTAGTTTATGTATATTTGCATATATTAAAATGTAATAATGGATTTTTTGATAGTTGATCTCTGACCTAAGGGCTTCCTAGCCTCTTTTTTTTTTCTGAGACAAAGTCTCACTATGTCGCCCTTGGTAGAGTGCTGTGGTATCTTAGCTCACAGCAACCTCAAACTCTTGGGCTTAAGTGATTCTCTTGCCTTAACCTCTCAAGTAGCTGGGATTACAGGTGCCCACCACAACGCCCAGCTATTTTTTTTGTTGCTGTTGTCATTGTTGTTTAGCTGACCTGGGCCATGTTCGAACCCGCCAGCCTTGGTGTACGTGGCTGGTGCCCTACACACTGAGCTATGGGCGCTGCCCCTACCCTCTTTTGTTTTAAACATCAGCACAGCTAAATGGTGGTCAGAGTCATTTGTGTTCTCTGAAACTTTGCCAGTCAGGAATGCCAATTACACATGTTCTTCATTTTAACTTATAAATCAATAAACTGTGTCTGCACAGTTCTGAATCTTTTGGGAATGCATCTGAATATGCTTTCTGCCATTCAAGTAAGAATATCACAGGAAGGAGTGAGGTCAAGAGAAAAGAGAAAAACAGAAAAAAGCAAGCAAATAATTGAGTGTACAGGAGTGGAAAATGTTGTATTTTTTTAAACATAAATGATACAAGTCACCTAATTTAAAGTGCATTCAGGATAAGGATAATTTTTTTAAGAGATAGGGTCTCACTGTGCTGCCCAGGCTCAAGTGCAGTGCATGATCATAGCTCACTAAAGACTCTAAGTCCTGGGCTCAAGTTATCCTCCTGCCTTAGTCTTCTGAATTGCTAGGAGTATAGTAGAGCCCCACTACATTCAGCTAATTTAAAAAAATTTTTTTTTTGTAAAGATGAGTCTAACTGTGTTGTCCAGGCTGTTCTCAAACTCCTGGGCTCAAACAATCCTCCCACGTTGGTCTTTGAAAGTACAGGGATTGTAGGCATGAGCCACTGTTCTCAGCCTGGATAAGTATAAATTATTATGATAGTCCTTAATAGGGACTTTTAAGAAATATACCAGTATTAGCAATTTTGCATATTAAAGGGATTTTAATTTCATGGAAAGTTTCAGTTACATGTAACATATTGATGGTTGGAGCAAAAGCACAAATAAATGCAGTTTAAAATCAAGGCAAAAGTAATAATGAACTGGTAGTTTGTTTCTATAAAACCAATAAGAAGTGAATATTTATATCATTAAAAGCTCAATTTGGTTATGAAAATAAATATCCTACAGGTTTAGGCACTAAAGATGTATCAAAAAGGAAAGCAGAAGAGATAGATACTAAAAAAGAAACAGTTAACAGTATGAATTACAAGTTCATAATGTAAACAATTTTACCCGGACATTGTTGTCCAGGATATTTAAGCAACTATAGGAAGGTCACTATGGCTAAAAACAGCGAGCAAGTGTGAGGCTGGAACAATGGAGACTTACTGGGAGAGAAAATATAAGGTCTTGTAGGTGATGGCCAAGATTTCAGCTTTAATTCTAAGTGCAGTTGGAAGGGTTTCAAACAGGAGAATGTTATTATATAATACATAGTTTAAAAAAAAAAAAGACAGACTGCTGTGTGCAGGTTGGTCAAACGTTATAATAGTGAATGAGGAAAGGTCAATTAGAAAGACAGTGCTTGATCTGGGAGGTGGAAGTGAAGGTGAGAAGAAATGGTTTGATTAGAGAGGGCTTTGAAGGTATAATTAAGAGCGTGTGTGTGTGTGTGTGTGTGTGTGTGTACACATATGCATGTGTTCTTGGAAGGACAGCTTTTGGAGAAGAAGGATTACTACCTTTCGTTCTTTCAAAAAGCAAAGAAAACTTTGAGATAAAGAACACAATCTATGTTACCAGGGTGGCTAATCACAGTCTAGTGTGTATAAACTGTACCAAGACTGTGGATAGAAAGAACTTATGGTTTGGTATGTATATTTTATACCAGCTAAACAAATAATACAGTATATTGAGTAATACTGAAGCAATAATACAGTTTTTAAAGCTGTATATGTTTAAAACATTTTGCCCACATTTACGGAAAGGTTGGTAAGTGTATTAGTCTGGACAGGATGCTAGAACACAATACCATAGCCTGATGGCTTACAACAACAGTTTATAGTTCTGGAGGCTGGAAAACCCAAAATCAAGGTGCCAACAGATTCAATGTCTGGTGAAGGCCACTTCTAGGTTCATAGATGGCTGCCATGTCACTGCATTCTCACATGATGGAAGGGTGAAGGAGCTTTCTAGGGCCTATTTTATATAAGGGCACTAATCCCTCTCATGAGGGTTCCATCCTTATGACCTATTTGCCTCCCTTAGGCCTCACCTCCTAATATGATCACATTGGTGATTAGGTGTCAACATATGAATTTGGGAGGTACATAAATGTTTAGTCTTGGCAATAGGTTTCTTAGCAGAAATGATATAGGAGTCTTAGCAGAAATGATAAAAGGAGAAGTTAGGATTTTTTCCCCTTGAGTTGGAGGCTAGGGGGTCTGCTATGCAGACTGTAGTAAGTATACCCCTGGAAGAAGGTGGAACATCTTAATGAGAACTTGACCTGTTCAATAAATTTCAAATAATTCAACCAAATGAATGTAGGACAGGAGTAATAACATGGACCAGACCCTCAAGACTGCATATATCATTTTAAATTTCATCCATTGCTTTCATACAGTGTCACTGGCCATTTTCTGCTTTAAGGGACAGTTTCCGTTTCAGAGTCTTCACGTTTATAGTTCACTTGCCTGTTATGTTTTTCCTCCCAAATATCTACTGCCTCCTCCTCAAATCTTAAATCCTGACCTGATCCATCACCTTCCCTTAAATAAAGCACCCCCATCCCACCTATGCCCCAGTCATTCTCTAATCCAGTATCTTTTAATAAAGGATTCTCTACAATACTTATATCTAATATTATTACATTTATCTACTTTTGTGTTTGTTCACTAAAATACAAGCTTTATGAGGGAGAGACGTAGGTGGTCTTTACAGATACATTCCCGGTGGATAGACCAGTACCTACAGATATTGGTTGAATAAATGAATGAACCCATAGAACAAAGCAGGACAATTAGGTTACTGTAAAGTGTCCTTTGCCATTTTTATTTTTACTGTTACTCCTTAGATATCTTTCATGAGTGGATTTTTAAAGGCTTTTATTAGTTGCAAGAAAGAAATTTAGTTGGTTGCTTTGAAGGAATGGGGGTTTATGCTCAGAGAGTAAAAAACAGCCCAGGAAATCATCTGTTGTCACTCTGGCCCTCCATGCTTTCCAGAAGGGAAGAGTATAGCAGGCTTTCAGGGAATCTTTCCGGACTAACAGTATTGAAATCTAGTGATCCCAGTCATCTTTTCTTCTCAGAAGTCAGAAATTAGCGTTCTCTGCTGACTTGTGTATCTGCCACCTGCTTTCATGTCCTGTAGGAGCAAGTTTGATAGTCTTGATTATAATTTTTCAATAAGGACTGCTTCTTTGGAAAGTCTCCCTTCACCTCCTCCTCAGCTAGAGTTCAGCCTGTTTATTGCAATCTTGAGCTTAACCACCATCCCTGAATCACTTGGGTGTGGTCAGAAGAACGGAATGGTGTGGTTTAAGTGATTATAACTTTATGTAGAAAGACCTACATGTAGCCACTTGCCCACACATCCACAAAGCTGCGTGTAGACTTGTCAGACATTGGGAGTTCCATAAAATTTTTCACTACTGTGATTTTTGTTTTAAGTTGAAGGTTTTTGAGGTTTTGTTTTTAGCATATACCAGTGGGAGTTATCACCTCTTTCCTAAGATTCACGTAATCTTGGGGAGCTCTTAATTGTTCACCACTTGAAGGAGAGTTTTCCCTCCCCCTTTCCGACTTCCCAAGATAATGTAGAACATCCAGCAGGGATTCAGATCATCCTGAAAGACACATCGGTCATGTCGGGAGGTGCCTTCTCTGCACAGCCTCATTCCCTGGAGGTTGCAGAGAGTAGTAGCCTATAACCTGCAATTGGGAAGACTGGACAACATACCGATGAACTGGGTTTCAGTTCCATTTTTGCTTCTAACTGGCTGCTTAACTTTAGACTGTTCAACATTTTGGTTATTAGGGTGTTTTGTTTGTTTGTTTTTAATTTATTTTTTATTTCAGATTCATATAAGGGTACATACGATTAGGTTAATTGTGTTTGTTAGGTGAGTCCAAGCTGTAGTTGAACCCTTTACCCAGGAGGCATGCCCTGTATCCCTACATTATACCTCTCCCTTTCCCCCTCTTCCCTTGCCCTGCTTCTTGAATTTAATTGGGTTTTCTATTGTGTGAGTGTGTAGATGTTCATCTATTAGTTTCTTACTAGTGTTGGCTACATCGGCTGCTTGCTTTTCCATTCTTGTGATACTTTACATAGGAGGATGTTCTCCATATGCTTTTAAGTAAATACAAAAGATGTAAAGTCTCTATTTTTCTTTATGGCTGAGTAGTATTCCATGGTATACATATACCACAGTTTATTGGTTTTGGTTTTGAGACAGTCTCCCTCTGTTGCCTGGGCTAGACTTCAGTGATGTCATCATAGCTCATTGGAACCTCATACTCTTGGGTTCAAGTGGTTTTCTCCTGCCTCAGCCCCTCAAATAGCTAGGGCTACAGGTGAGTGATATACTATTTTTTGTAGGGATAGGGTCTCGTTTTGTTGCTCAGACTGGTCTTGAACTCTTGAACTCCTGGCCCTGAAGAGATTCCCCTGCCTTGGCCTCATAAAGTGCTGGGGTTACAGTGCGAGACACCACACCTAGACTTCTAGTTTTATAATGCAGCAAATAAGGTGGTTAGACTGGGTGCCTGATTTCTTTTTCGGTCTTTGAAGAAAATGATGAGAGAGCTCAGAGCTGTGTTCCTCAAACTGAACTCATATCCCAGAGAATGGTCCATGGCTATGGGCCTGCCAAATACATGGCGTGTTCTCATAGACCTGTGATCTTATTTCAAGATTTTAGAAAACATTTGTTTCTCTAAAATGTACATATGTGATAGAATAAAATGTTAAATTGGCATGATTTTAAAGTAACCCATGGAATTTTATATTTAGTAACCTATAATGTCTTTTTTAGCAAAGAACTTCCACAAGACATTAGTAAATCTTTCACCCTTGATTCATGATTCACTAATACTCCAGTAGGCAGTGCCAAGGAGTGACTCGTAAGTGTTTATAAAGTTGGAGAAAGGCATCTCTGCCTGATATCCTTGTTTTGAATATGAGCAGTGACAGGGCTGTTTCCTTCATTTGACTCATCATTGTTTATAAAAATAACGTAGGCTTCTCTGGGTGAAAAAATGTAAAATTATTGATGGGAGTGTTCCCTTTGTGAACAATTAGTTCTTTAGAACCGTTTGTTTTCCAGCAATTTGCCTGCTTCTGTTGGAGCAGATGGTTTCCCTTCCGAGGCTCCTTTTACTCCCCTGTGAAGACCAACCAGTGAAGGAGAACGTGGTGCTTTCTTGGAAAGAGCCCTGTGATGTGTGATGGGCAGGGCAGCCACTTAGCCTGCCCCTCAGGACCTGGTGCTGAGTTGGAGGACTTGTCAGGAAGGGTCCCGATGTTAATATAGAGGGTTTCATTGGTAGTATGCCAGACAGCACTTATTTCACTGTGATTTTCTCAGAAGCAACTTTGATGATGGGGGATGTTGGCAGTGATACTTTTGTACCTATAGCCACAGGAATAGGATTCCAAAACCTGGCTAGATTGGAAACCACACCTAGGAAATCTGTAGAAAAAATAAAATACATATTTCAGGATTCTACCTAAGACTTGTTAAAACATTTCATAAATTTTTTATGATAAAAATACACACATAAACATACATACACACACAAACATACATATATACATATGCATGTACAGTAGAACCTCCATAGTTGACCACCTTCTTAAGTTGATCTAATTTACATAGACTGGACATACACCACAGGTACTCAATGTATAGTTGGCCTAGTTCTGTATGTCAACTACCTCCATATGTTGACCAGTTCGTTATAGTCTCTTGGGTGGTCAAACTTACAGAGGCTCTTCTGTACTTAATTCTCACTTGACAAGAGATCATGCCTGATTATTTTATGTTCTTTGAGTTCACCTGTTTCTTTACTCAGTGGACTGACTACAGCCTGTTTGAGGGTAGGAAGCTGGCCTGCCCTTGTTCTGTTCTGAAACTGCCATGCCCAGCACTTTATAGAGTGCTCAAGACATACTCAATGAATGAATGAACATATTATACTTATGATCATTTTCCCAGAATAAACCATCTACATCCTCTGATATCTTATAAAACTTATTATTTTTTAATGTGGCTGTGTTTAGATTTTAAATTAGGCCTCAGAGGGTGAAAGGCCAGCATATTGCTAATAGCCCATTTATCTACCAGGCAGCAGTTTTCTAAGTTATTGCCTCAGGGAAGCCATTGCATGAGGGTGGTGATATCAGCCTCATGAATAGATATTAATCTATATTGTGGCAATCACTCTCCTTGCCCCGCTTGGAAGACACAGTGGTTGATACTGGTATAATTAGCTATTAAATTCATGGAGAGTTTATGTGAAAATCATCAGTGAATTAGCTTATACCTGGAAAATTTTCCAATAGGATTCTACCTAGAAAAAACTTTTTTAAAAAGCACATTAAAAAAAATTTCTTGACATGTGTCATTCTTTTTTTTGTTTGATTGTTTGTTTTTTTTTTATTGTTGGGGATTCGTTGAGGGTACAAGAAACCAGGTTACACTGATTGCATTTGTTAGGTAAAGTCCCTCTTACAATTGTGTCTTGCCCCCAAAATGTGTGGCACACACCAACACCCCACCCCCTCCCTCCTTCCCTCTCTCTGCTCTTCCTTTTCCCCAGCCCTCTTTCCTCCTTTCTCTCTTTCCTCTCCCCTTCCCCCTGCTCCCCGCACCATGTCATTAATTGTCCTCATATCAAAATTGAGCACATGGGATTCATGCTTCTCCATTCTTGTGATGCTTTACTAAGAATAATGTGTTCCACTTCCAACCAGGTTAATACAAAGGCTGTAAAGTCTCCATTTTTTTTAATGGCTGAATAGTATTCCATGGTATACATATACTACAGCTTATTAATCCATTCCTGGGTATGTGGGTATTTAGGCTGTTTCCACATTTTGGTGATTCTAAATTGAGTTGCAATAAACAGTCTAGTGCAAGTGTCCTTAGGATAAAATGATTTTTTTCCTTCTGGGTAGATGCCCAGTAATGGGATTGCAGGATCAAATGGAAGGTTTAGCTTGAGTTCTTTGAGGTTTCTCTATACTTCCTTCCAAAAAGATTGTATTAGTTTGCAGTCTCACCAGCAGTGTAAAAGTGTTCCCTTCTCTCCACATCCACGGCAGCATCTGCAGTTTTGAGATTTTTGTGATGTGGACCATTCTCGCTGGGGTTAGATAGTATCTCAGTGTGTGGTTTTGATTTGCATTTCTATAATAATTAGGGATGATGAGCATTTTTTCATGTGTTTGTTAGCCATTCATCTGTCTTCTTTAGAGAAGGTTCTATTCATGTCTCTTGCCCATTGATATATGGGATTGTTGGCTTTTTTCATGTGGATTAATGTGAGTTCTCTGTAGATCCTAGTTATCAAGCTTTTGTCTGATTCAAAATATGCAAATATCCTTTCCCATTGGGTAGGTTGTCTGTTTGCTTTGGTTGTTGTCTCCTTAGCTATACAGAAGCTTTTCAGTTTAATTAAGTCCCATTTGTTTATTTTTGTTGTTGCAATTGCCATGGCAGTCTTCTTTATGAAGTCTTTCCCCAGGCTGATATCTTCTAGTATTTTTCCTATGCTTTCTTTGAGGATTTTTATTGTTTCATGCCTTAAATTTACATCTTTTATCCATCTTGAATCAATTTTTGTGAGTGGAGAAAGGTGTGGGTCCAGTTTTTTACATGTGGTCCAGTGTTTTACAATTCTCCCAGCACCATTTATTGAATAGGGAGTCATTCTCCCAGTGTATGTTCTTGTTTGGTTTATCAAAAATTCGGTGGTTGTAAGATGTTAGTTTCATTTCCTGGTTTTCTGTTCGACAGCCAGTACCATGGTGTCTAGACTACTATGGCTTTGTAGTAGTACAGCCTAAAATCTGGTATGCTAATGCCCCTGGCTTTGTTTTTATTACTAAGAACTGCCTTAACTATACGGTTTTTTTTTTTTTCTGGTTCCATACAAAATGCAGAATCATTTTTTCCATGTCTTGAAAGTACGATGTTGGTATTTTAATAAGGATGTCATTGAATTGGTAGATTGCCTTTGGAAGTATAGACATTTTAACAATGTTGATTCTTCCCAGCCATGAGCATGGTATGTTCTTCCATTTGTTAATATCCTGTGCTATTTCCTTTCTTAGGATTTCATAATTTTCTTTATGGTGAAGGAAGATGTGACTTAGTTAGCCTCTCTTCTTGGCTGCTATTGGCGTATACAAAGACTACTGCTTTGTGGACATTGATTTTATATCCTGCGACATTACTGTATTTTTTGATAACTTCCAGGAGTCTTGTGGTTGAGTCTTTGGGATTCTCTAAGTATAAGATCAGATCATTTGGATGCCCTTTATAAAATCTTCCAACAAAAAAAATGCTCTGGTCCGATGGCTTCACACCAGAATTCTGTCAAACCTTCAAAGAAGAGCTTATTCCCATACTGCAGAAATTATTCCCAAAAGCTGAGGAAGAAGCAATCTTCCCCAACACATTCTACGAAGCAAACATCACTCTGATACCAAAACCAGGAAAAGACTCAACTAAAAAAGGAGAATTTCAGACCAATTTCATTAATGAATATATATTTTCTTTTATTTACTTATTTATTTTTAAATTATTTTTTATTAAATAATAACTTTGTGCATTGATAAATTTATGAGGTTCAAGGTACTGCTTCAATATACAGTGTGAAATATTTACATTGAACTAAGTAATGCATCCATCACAATGATACTCATTTCTTAATAGTTTTGAAATGTACCATTGTCACTAATGAATATAGGTGCAAAAATTCTCAACAAAATCCTAGCCAATAGATTACAGCTTATCATCAAGAAAGTCATACATCATGATCAAGTAGGTTTCATCCCAGGGACACAGGCTGGTTTAACATATGCAAGTCCATAAACGTTATTCACCATATCAACAGAAGTGAAAACAAAGAACATATGATCTTCTCAATAGATGCAGAAAAGGCTTTCGATAAAATCCAGCATCCTTTTCTAATTACCACATTGAAATGTGTAGGCATAGGTGGCACATTTCTTAAACTGATCAAAGCTATCTATGACAAACCACAGCTAATATTTTACTGAATGGAGTAAAACTGAAAGCTTTTCCTCTTAGAACTGGAACCAGACAAGGTTGTCCTCTGTCACCATTACTATTCAATGTAGTGCTGGAAGTTCTAGATGTGTGTTACTCTTAATGGCATTCATTTCAGATTTGAAAGAAAATCTTGTTTCATGTACCCCTTTTGAAAACGCTTCTATATTGTTTTGGGAAACTCTAGTTCTCCA
>CAUYRH010052802.1:0-26912 GCA_963574655.1 Perodicticus potto
GGGCTGGGTTTGAACCCGCCACCTCCGGCATATGGGGCTGGAGCCTTACTCCTTTGAGCCACAGGCATTGCCCTAACGTGTTTTTCTTTAAGGAGACCCAGAGTATTATCATTTTAGTTAGTATTTAGAAAAACACTAACCTTTTAACTTTATGTAGTCCCTGAAGTTTCTGTATTTAACACTATATTTAATCATTTCAATCGTTTACTCTGAAACCAAGCCCTAAAAGCTTATTTCATCTCTGAACTGTCACACTCCAGCACTCCAGGCTGTCCACCACCCCACCATCCACTCTCTGGAGTCCTCGCTCCTCATGACTCACCTTTCCCTCTAGAGGGGTTTCCCTCCCCCGACCCTCCCTCTATGCATTTGTGCTCGGGCCTTCCCAGCCTTTTTAGCCCTTAGCTCTGGAGCACATCAACTGATCTGCTTTCCTCCACTGGTCAAAATGTCCTTGTATACCCAAAATTACCCATTCTGGCAGAGTCATTCTCCCAGCCCACTCTCTCCAAACTTGCACGTCTGGACTGCTGAGAACTTCCTTCTAAAGAACGTTACTCAGTGACAAAGACTGCTGTGTCCTGCGTCCAAGGCCCCCAACCTCTGCCAAGCTCTCAGCACGACGTGTTTCCCTTGATCAATTCTTGCTTATTCTGGGTCAATTTCCTCTCATAATTCCTCATCCTGCTCCAGACTCCTACCCCATCTCATCCACCTCACCCGCTGAGACGGACTGCAGTATCTACCCCAAATGTTGAAGCCCTAACCCCCAAGGCGACTCTATTTGGAGAGACAGTCTTTATAGAAGTAATGAAGGTGATGTGAGGTCCTGAGGGCCCCAGTCCAGTAGGACGGGTATCTTTATCAGAAGAAGGGGCAGCTTGAGTGAGCACGCAGAGGAGAGGCCACATGAGGACAGAGAAAAAAGCCATCTGCAAGCCCAGGAGACAGGATCTATCATAAATCTTAAAAATGAACAAGTTCTATTGTTTCATTCAAGATGTGTCTCCACAACTTGTCACCTATTCGATCCCAAATTCTGGAACTTCTCTTATGATTTAACAATCATACAGCTTTATTGGAACTGTTAAACTAGCGTGAATTATCTAGTGTTATTAGTTGCATATACATTGTTCAGGAAAACTATGTTTCCACTCCTTATACTGATTTTCTTCCCAGAAAATTTACTAGATTTCATTTCTTTTTTTTTTGAGACAGAGCCTCAAGCTGTCACCCTGGATAGAGTGCCGTGGCATCGCAGCTCACAGCAACCTCAATTCCTGGGCTCAAGCGAGTCTCCTGCCTCCACCTCCCAAGTAGCTGGGACCACAGGTGCCCGCCACAATGCCCAGCCATTTTTTGGTTGCAGCCGTCATTGTTGTTTGGCAGGCCGGGGCTGGATTCGAACCCGCCAGCTCAGGTGCACGTGAGTGGCGCCTTAGTCCGTTGAGCCACAGGCGCTGCCTAGATTTCATTTCTTGAACTCCCCTCTAGGAGTGAATTCGTATGTCCCATCAATGTCTTTAGTTTTCCGACAAAAATATTTATTTTCATTGATATTTGGGACATTTTTTCTTTTCTCAACAGTCATAATTTCTCAGTCAAATTTTCTTTCCTTAAATATTCCATAGGAGTATTAGTGCCTGTTCTTTTTTCCTTTTGTTCTCTTGTTGAATTCTTATTGATTTTCTTTCATTTATAAAGCACATCACTTCTCGGCCTTTTGCCTAAGATCATAAAACGTGTCTCCTGTCTTGTCTTTGTGGATCCCCACCTTGCACCTGTTCTGGCAGCCCCCTCAGAAGTGGCCTCCCACCTGTCAGCACCACTTCATGTCATTTATATTCAGAACTTTCTATCTCGTGGTTTCCACTGAAATCCACTGTGTCCCCTGAAATCTGAGAGGGAGCTACAAACATTTACCCACTTCATTTGTTTAATTGTGCCCTGAATTAGGTGAGCCTTTCTCTTCCACCAATAGTTACTTTAATGCTGTAGAGATAGTGGTGATTTGTAATCGTCCTCACCTCACCCTCTTTTTTTCCCCTCAGTTTTTGGCCGGGGCCGGGTTTGAACCTGCCACCTCTGGTATATGGGGCCAGCACCCTACTCCTTGAGCCACAGATGCTCACCTCAATTCATTATTCTATTAAATGTTGTAGAGACAGTTGTGGTTTGTGATCATCCTCACCTCACCCTCTTATTCATAGTTTTTTTTTTTTTCTCATCTTGTTATCTTTTCATTTCAGAAAAGCTCTATCTGCTGAAATTCTTCTCACAGTGCCCAAGTTTCTGGAGTTCTTTTGGATATTTTCAGCACTCTTCCTCCGCGTCTTTGCAACATATCTTCCCCTCCTTGCTGTGAGGTGTATTCTTACCTTGTTGATTCTATCCTGTGTAAGCATCTCCACAGATATTGTTTTCAGACTTGGAAACAAAGTCTGTTAACATGGCAGTCCCCAACCTTTGGGGCACCAAGGACTGGTTTCATGGAAGACAAATTTTCCATGGCCAGGGTGGGGGGCAGAGAGGATGGATTAGCTTCTCACCAGGAACTGCGCCCTAGATCCCTCACACATTTTTGATTTTATCATGTTTATTATTGACAGCAGGGTTTGCACTCCTATGAGAATCCAATGCTGCCCCTGATCTGATAGGAGGCAGAGCAGAGAGGTGTGTGATGAGGAGCAGCTGTAAATACCGACAAAGCCTCCCCTGCTGGCCTGCCACTCACCTGCTATTGCAGCCCAGTCCCTAATAGGCCATGGGCCGGTACCAGTCTGCAGATTTCCATTTGTCCCTCTCTGTGCCTGTGTGCACTCGTTTACAGCCATTCCACTTCCCGCTTCCCAAGGGATGCTCTCTGGGGCATTGCCAATGAAGGTGCGTAGCTGTCTTTGCAATTTTGAACCAAGGAAATTATAAAAATTCATGATTCCTAATATACCCATCTGCTGGAAGGTCCCCATTGTCAGCCCTCTCATACAACACTTCATTTGAAAGAAATATCCTCCCAGCCTATGCTAATTGTTTTCTGAGATGCTGGAAAACAGATCTGTGAAAAGACAGGTCCTGTAGAACAGAGGTCTGATTCCTCACAGAGGAGCCCCAGTGGCTAACATACAACTTTTGTATTGTTTGCCTTCGTTTCTTTTTGGCACAACTCCTGGTTTTGTAGAGGGTAAATTGAGTCTGGTTTTTGTGGGGTTTTTTTGAAAAATACATTTTCAATTTCAAGACACAAAAGCCAATTGTAGGCCAGCGTGGTGGCTCACACCTGTAATCCCATCACTCTGGGAAGCCTACACAGGTTGATCCCCTGAGCTCAGGAGTTCCAGATCAGCAGCCTGAGCAAGAGTGAGACCCATCTCTAGTAAAAACAGTAAAAAAAAAAAAAAATATATATATATATATATATATATATATGGCTGGGAGTTATGGTGGTTGCTTATAATCTCAGCTACTCTGAAGGCTGAGGCAGGAGGATAGCTTGAGTACAAAAGTTTGAGGTTGCTATAAGCTATAATGAGACCACACACTCTGCCCACACACTCTGATCAGGGCAACAGAGTGAGACTCTGTCTCAAAAAAAAAAAAAAAAAAGGATATTGTACCATGAGAGCAAAAAAAGAAAAGTTCAACTCTGTATACTTTATACAGATATTCACAAGGAGCCCTGGCAGGCCGCTCAGGGACTTAGTCCAGAGGAGGTGGGCGCTGCTGTGTCCCTGCACACTGCCTCTTCCCTCCGTGCTCCACTCTCTCTTCCTGACTCCAGTCATCTGAATTCTGGGTCTCCAGTTCCAAACACAGCAACATACGTTGCACTGTCACAGCACTAACTCCTGGGGGATACAGTGATACCTTCAGATACGGGGCATGACTTTTTCCCAGGACAATCAGAGTTTTCCTTAGGATAGTTTTGGGAGAATTTGAAGTTTTCCTTTTCCTTTAGAATTATGAGCTAAAAGCAAATAGTTCCAGGGCTTCTGATGTATATCTCGTCGGAGTGTACTTTGAAAGTCTCTGTATGGTAGGAAAGATTGAGGCCAAATAAAAGGCAAAAATAAGTAAAGTTGTGAGTAGTTAAAGCTGATCACATCATTTGAGCTCCAGGATCAATCCAGGCCTGAAGCTAAATTTATTCCCCAGGAAAATATTCCCCAGTTATATGAACCTTATAAATTCCTTAGGTTAATCTATTCTATTCCATGAAACCAACATCACTAATTATTTTATCCAATTTGCCATTGATGCCTATTATATTCTTTCATTAAGTGATGCATTTTCTGTGTTTAAAGTGAGCACTGTACCAATCCTATAATCTTTCTTTTTCATGATTCTATTTTGTATTAATAGTTTCATCAATGAAATTCCACAAATAAAATGAGAGATTTTCAAGCATTTTCTTTCAGCTTATAGTCTTTCAAAAAAGAAAATGTTTCTCTAAGATATAAATGGTAATTTCCTCTATTATTGAATCTCTTCAAAGTTCTATTCATAAATATGATTTGTCATTGCTGTTCATTTAAAAAATAATAAAAATTATGTATTGAGGCTAATACAGTCTTTCCCCAACAGATTATATTACACACACATATTCCTATTTTGATTTTTTAGACTTTGATGAGAAAAATGATGGAGGCAGTTCAAGCAGATGGAAGTTTGTAAGACTGGGGACCCAGTAACTGGTAGAATAAATAAGATATTCTATCACAGGAATCGCAAAAGGTAGTTTTGATTATTTGCTCAAGTTTTTGATTTTATCATGTTTATTATTGTAGCCCAAAGTCACCTGAGGCACCAAGCTATCAAAATCGCTGCTGATTAATTCATGATTCTCCAACTTCCCTTAGCATGTTTTCCATACCAAATATGAGCTAAAATTGCTCATAGCCGATACATCCCTACTTGTGCAGAGTTTGGTACCAAGTACCAGATTAATACATAGTATATTCTCTCTACCTATCTGGCTAGAGGCTATAAT
Organism: Perodicticus potto; assembly: GCA_963574655.1. Lineage (NCBI taxonomy): Eukaryota > Metazoa > Chordata > Mammalia > Primates > Lorisidae > Perodicticus > Perodicticus potto. Next base: position 4,988 of record CAUYRH010052802.1, read on the forward strand.
TACAGCCAAGTCAGTTCTGATTGCCCCAAAGATGGGTTGTTGGTGAGCACCTACCAAAGCTGCCGCTGAATGTCAGTTCACACCTGTGTGACTGCAAATGTAACTGGCTGGTTCTGCTTGGGTACCTTCTTGATCACATTGTATTTTGATGAGATTTCTTATTTCAGATTTGTGCATTATACCTTTCCCTAGAATTGAGTAGTGATGGTTCCCTGTTATTAGACTTTTTAGTAAAAAGAAAGTAAAGATGATAAAGAAGAAATACTTCAATTTTAATGTTAGGAAACAATTTTAGCTAAATGGATAGGCACACATTGCTGTCTTAAATCAATAACAGTGTTTAGATTTTTTATGAGTAGTTTTGCCAAAATTATAAAATATAGTAATACTATTTATTTGTAGACTGCTTTAGTCATACCCTTTTCCCTTTTCCCATAATCTTAAGACCTGCATTCAAAAAATAGATATTCTAGTAGTTTAGATAAAATAATTTTTCTTCTTTATTTTCTCTTCTATTATTCTACTTTTTGTAGGCAATTATTTATATATTAGTCATAAGTGCTTCATCACATAATGTGACAATATTGGCAACTCATTGAAGACATGGGAATTTTCTCTTGTCTGCAGAGTAATAGTTTCTTATAATAAGAAACACATGTGAGGATTTTTTTCAAATTATGTCTAGACTTGGGCTCTTTCCCAGGAGAGCTTCCAGGTGTTTATCTAAGCAGAGCAGGCCAAATTACTACATTCTGGAGGCTGGGAAACAGAAATGGCATGACAAAACCATTAATGTAACTGGACAACCTCATAATTCTAAAATGAATTTGGAAATTGGAGAACCTTGAATGAAAGTAATATGCTAGAGCTATGGGGCTGAATTGAACGTGAGTTTCTGTTTGTTAATTTTCAGCCCATGCTGTTGTTCTCAGCTCCCCTTTCACATTGGGCTCTTGCTTGTCACTCATTAAATGTAAATTTTCCTGTCTCACTTAGCGCAAATGTTCGCTGCAGACCTGTGGTCTCAAATCTCAAGTCGTTTAAAATAATTGCACTCATTAAATGTTTAACTTGAATTCAAAATACTCGCTTACATCCTGATTCTGAAAAACCCAAATGGTACTTAGGGTAATTCTTTTCTTTTTTTTTTTTTTTTGTTGTTGAGACAGAACCTCAAGCTGTCACCCTGGAGAGAGTGCTGTGGCATCACAGCTCACAGCAACCTTTAATTCCTGCGCTCAAGCGAGTCTCCTGCCTCCGCCTCCCAAGTAACTGGGACTACAGGTGCCCGCCATAACACCCGGCCATTTTTTGGTTGCAGCTGTCATTGTTGTTTGGCGGACCCGGGCTGGATTCGAACCCGCCAGCTCAGGTGTACGCGGCTGGTGCCTTAGCCCGTTGAGCCACAGGCGCCGAGCCACTTAGGGTAATTCTTTATAGAAAGTTTATTCATAAACTTCTCATTGGCTCCTTAGATCAATAAACTAAATTCTTTAAGATTCTGAAGAAGACCATTTGCCATGGAAGTCACTTACCTGTTGTTTTTCACCCCAAACCAGTCCTTTTCCTATATTTGTAACTCTGGGTCTTGGAGCTCACTAGGTTTTGCCTGTGGGGACGACTCGGGGATCTTGGAAGGCAAGGGGAGGAAGAGAGCTTCTTTTTGTTTTCTGCATACTGTTCCTGGTAGTGTCACCACAGCAGCAGCACCACTTCCCAGCAGCAGAAATAAGATCTAGACTCCAGCTTCTTTTCACATTTCTTCATTCCCATCGACCTCCATCCATCATCATAGACCTTTAGGTAATTTTGGCTCCTCTAAAGGATGTCCCCTTCCCAGAGGCCTGAGCTCCAGCTCAATCAGGCCCTGCCTACACATTTCTGTATTCTGATAACCCCAAATGCTTTCCTTTTTTCAGTCCTATAGGTGGTGACTGCTTCTTGGGTGTGTGTCTATGTCCATGTGTGTTTCTAGGTTCCCTAAGTATTTTCTCCTTGTTCTTTTAATATGCCAACTTCCTTGTAACCAATTCCCTGTATTAAATTCCCTTAGTTGAGATACCTATTAAAATTTCTGCTTTCATGACTAAACCCTAAATAACACATTAGTAGTACTAGTCCTAGGAAACAGACCTTCAAGGTCTGTTGGGATGCTAGTTTCCAGCTATTGTTCTGTAAAACATTTTTTTTCCAATACCAATTTGCAAGGACTACCAGAAGATTGCTCTCACCTGGTATGAACAACAGGCTATCCTGTTGTTGTGAGTATATGTTCTCGCGTGAATCTTGCCTCAAATCGATGTTGATTCTCCTAATCTCTGCCATAATATAGTCTCAGAGAGCCTAGTCATTTTGACCCAGCAGGAATATCACACGGGACAACGGCTGCCATGCAATGACATCTCTGATTGTACCTGATGAACAACTGCATGCAAGCCAGAGGGTGAAAGAGAACCCACCAAATGTAGATACTTGTTACCTCAGTGGAGTTACTGAAAGAAACTCAAAGCACTTTAAGCAAAAATAAATACTCTCGCAAGCTTCAGCAGGAGAATCATGGTGAAGATTGGTACAGTTTTGGATCGAAGCTATGCTATCTTTTGTAGACTCAAGAGCTAGAGCTGCCTGTTTAGTTTTACGTACAGCCGTCTTTGGAATTCTAGGGGCTGTCTTGTTATATCTTGGAATCTTTCCCCCACCTTCCCTCCAAACAAGGGTTTTCTTTACAGGTACTTTTTCATAGCTCAAGCGAGTATGTGTGCCTTGCTCTGCTTACAGATTGGAATAGAAGCTGTACACAGGAAGGAAGAACTTGTCTTGATTAGGAATTGGTAATTTGCCAAGTCCCAGGAAGAAGGCACTTCCCTTTGTAACTCCACAAACTCTCCATCAGGACTTGGTTAAGACTGATTCAGTATAAAGAACAAAATATACAACCTGACTTCCTTCTGGTTTTCTTATCCCAACTTTTTCTCGTGCTTTTGTGGGGCTTTTCCTACTTGGTATTTTTATCTATAATTTAGTGAAAACTTCAAGGCGGGATCTGAGCTGCTTTAATTCAAACTGCTGTCTTCCACAAAGATGGTACGTCTAATTTTGTTAATGAAAGGAAAGCTATATTTTTGAATCATGTTGCATTAGGTCATCATCTGCCAATGATATTTTTGCTGAATTATGTAAAATTACCAGCAATTAGTATAATAGAGACAAACTAGAAGAAAGCTGCTTTTGAAGCAGGTATATAAAGTCTCCAGGTATAGGCATCAACTGTTCTCTCTCTTGAGAAGGTAACGAACACTGAAAATACTATCTTTTTTGCCTTTTAAAAGAAAGCTACTAATAACAAAGAATAATCAGTAAGCAGCATGCAAATGCAAAATCCAAACATTCTAGAAATAGTAAAGATGAAAAACCTGATTTTCTGTCACTGTTACCCTTGGTTGACCTTAAACGCATTACTATGGCTCTCTAGGCCAGTGGTCCCATTGTTCAAATAAAACAAAGGCTCAAACAGGGTGAAGAACTGTTTCTGAGAGTTTGTTGCATCTGAGGATACTTGTTGAAAGGAAGGAGTAAATCAGTGATGGATTCGGCTGTCCAATGAGTGCTGGTTGGTTTCTTCTCAGAACTAATGTCATCTATAGCATTTGAAACAGATGGACAATACATGAGTTATTTCTAAAGACCAATGTATTGATGAGTCAGTCAGCCCTACACTCACATCTACGCATCCCCATCTAGACACTTTGAAAAGTCCAAGAAAGTCTGTAAGAAATCACTTCACTCTCAAGAGGATTCCAGTCTAGGTAGGAAGAAACAACAGACAGCTAAGGACAAATTTAAGACACGTGTGGAAGGGCCACAAATACGATGTGGCCTGTCTCCTTCTCACGTGTGTTTCCTGTATGAGGTCTTGGCAGCATCTCTCTTGTCCATTTAAAACCCTTTAGGTTCAGCGGCTCTTCTTGCTGTATCTGTGCCTCCTCTTAAGTGCTTGGGGAGAGTTCTGCTGTCCCGATACTGCTGGGGAGGCAGGGCCCTCCATGAGGCTGTCTGGGGTTTCTCAGTGCTCCCCTAGCAAGTATCTCACTATCAAAATGATTCCCTCGGACAGAGCCAGGACGTCAAAAACAGAGCCAGGACGCGGGGCTTCTTTCACAGAAGCACACCAGAGTCAAAGTCCTAATTTCTCTTAAACTGTCCTCTTTTGGACCCAAAATGGGGAGTATTTGTGAACCTTGGAGGGTGGCGCATCAAATATTCTTTACATCAGTAATTGGTAAATTGCCTTTTGTCAGGAACACTAGCCACTAAGAAGGCATCCTCTGCCAGAAGACTACATGCTTCTATATACATCCCTATTAGTAGTGATGTATCAAGGAATCATATGGATTTGTTCACCATGAGCTTTACTGTTCATGGCAATAGATTTAAATCTGTTATTCTAATTGTTTTGATAATTTCAAAATAGTTGGATTAACTTTCTCTTTCCAAATCTGGTTAGATTATACCTTTGAAACATGCAAGGTAGCTGATGCACATCTTGGGATAGAAAATGTGTCAGCTCTGCTATTTTCTTATTCCACTCTTGTTCGTATACTAGAGCACTAGTTGTGACCCACGATTTCCTTTCAAAAAATCTTTTAATGCTACTTGCCTATTTTTTGAAAGTTGATTCAATTAAATTTAAGAAATATAATCCAAAAACCACTAGACCACTACATAGACAATTCTTAACATTGGATCTATCAGGTGTAGAACACGAATGTCTTAATGCTGTAATTGGGTAAATGAGGTGAAAGCTATGTTGATCGGTAGCATGTAAGCACTCCAATTTGTACGAATAATCAACACAACGAATCCCATAATGGTGTAAATGTACGTATGATCTATGTACAAATGACTTAATAAAAAATAAATTAAAAAAAAATTCTTAACAAATCAAAAAAAGAAAATAGAATCCATGCACATCGTGAAAGAAAGAATGAGAGCAATGAGTGCTTACCAACATCAGAATCCCGCTCTTCCCTCAGGTCCCCTCACTAGCCAGGATGTGCCCTAACAAGGGTGTCCGTGTCCATCCCTCCGTGTTGGTAAAGCCGAGACTGTCCTCCCACATCCCAGTGATCTGGCTTGCGTCCTCCTTCAATGCCACCGTCCTCTATCACAGCCTTCTCAAGGCCTGAGTTCCAGAAATGCAATAGCCTGCTCTTTGCAAGAATATCCTTTCTGTGAAGCAGCAAATATGCTGACACAATGGGGAAAGGGCCACAGGATAAAAAGAGGTTGTGAAGGAAAATAAAAAACATTCATTTATGTAAAAATGTTCCTTCATCTCTCTAGTATTTGGTAGGGTGGCTGAAGTGTGAGGCTGAGCCACTCCTTAGACATGGGGCAAGTGTGAACACAGGCATTGGACTGGGGCCATGTGTTAGGACACATGAAGAGGATGGGCTTTCTAGTGGGAGTATACCAGGAGTCATGCTAGGTGACATCAGCTGCCGTGGGTAAGGCCACACCAGAAATCAGACTGAGCGACCAGCTTTATCTGTGATTACTCCATTTCCCTTACCCACCCACCCCCCGCCCCGCATTAATGATGCAACACTACCACCTATTTCTGATTTTTTTTCCTAATTAAGTCTGAAATTTATCCACTTCTCTGTTTCCACAACACCTGTGGAGCTAGCATCATCTCCAGCCTGCACCGCTGCAGTGGCTGTCACCGGCTCTTCCACGCCACCCTCTGCCCCAGTTGTTCCCTCCCTCCCCCACCCTGTCTCCTACCATCTTCCCCCTTGTTCTTAGCCCTCCAGCCATACCCATCCTAGATGAATCCTGAGCAGCCCACTCTTCCTGTTCTTTTCCCTCTGCTTGGAACACTCTCTGCTCCATGCCGCCTCTCCTGGTCTTCAGATCTCAACTCAATACGAATTTCTTCATGAAAGTCTTTCTCAATACCTTAACTAATACTGATTCTGTGTGAGAATCAATAACACAAAGCTGTGGACAGAGGAAGACTCACAGTTTTAGATGATTTATTGATAAAATTTATGAAAATATATTAGTGAAATATCCAATTGAAGAAACTAGTAAGGAATAACAAAATAAAGCTAAAAAGATCATAAAGAAAGACCAACACAGGAAAAAGAAAACTAAAGAACCATGTACAATTCTGTGTAAGTAAAATTTGACAATTTACACGGTGACTTCCTAAAAATATATAAATGATTTAAATCTTCCCTAAGACAGAAATTATAAATAAATCAATTACCAATGAAGAAATAGAGACTGTTGCCTAAGAATTACCTGCCCCCAGAGTATAAATATTGTCACAGGAGAGTTACAGCAAAGTTAACATGGTTCCTATAACTCATGTGGGGTGGTGGTTGGGGTTTGGAGAAGAATCTCAGACTATGAAAGTAGCACCTAGTAGAGGACTGGACACCATGCTTGCAAAGGACAGTTACTGATTCTTATTACGTTGAAAGGAAACGCTGAGAACAGGACAGTCTCCTGGCAAGCCTAGAGACGTTTCCTGACTTGGGGGCAATCCCCTAAGTAACTCGGTGTTCCGGAATGAGCTAAGGTCGGTCACTGACTAGTAAGCATGTGTTAAACATTGATGCTTAGTAGTTCTTCATGAGGGTTGTGGGGAAAGAACACGTGAGGAGAGCACGTGGCGATCCTTACGCATGCGGCCCTCATCCGCACCTGTTTATGTCTATTACCTTAACTCTCCACACCTGTCGTGTGTAACCTTAATAGCTAGCCGTTATGGAGAGGGCTCGGGGCTACCCTGCAACTAAGGTTAGCCTCCTCCTGCAAGCTTGTACTTCAAATCCGTGTCACACCTGGTTCCTTCCTGCGGCGACTGAGACCGAGCCATAGGGCCCCGACAGCACCTGTCCTATGTCAACATTCTTTTGGAGAATAAGGTCATTGTTGCATTATTATGAAAGAAGACAGATAAGACAGATTATTTGAATTCCAACTTAATAACTCTTCTCTTTTGAAGAGAATGACCATGTAGTCTGATTTTCTAAGATATAGGTAGTTCTTTTTCATTCAGAGGTAATCTGAGTTTTTTAGAAATAGCTTGATTTCAATATGTAATGATGACACCACTAATCATAAGTCATGGAACATTGAGAGCCTTTCATAAATGATAAGTCACAAGTTAAGGTGAGCACACAATTGCTAAAATTAACACATGCATGGCGTGCAGGTGCAGGTATGCTGTTTTACTAGGTAAAACTCATGGGGTTCATGTTGGTACATTGAGCTAAGTAATTGTGGCCACAGGTCAGAAAAGATACTGGCACAAGTGATGTCAACTAGAAACATTTCCACAAGATTACTACTCCAGAGCTCAAAGATGTTTGAAAGGTTTGAATATGTATCGTGATATCTTTAACTTTTATATCCAAATGATTGTAAAGGATGATTTTTAAAAAGATTTACTTTTTAAAAGCTTTGCCAGAAGAATTACATTTGTCAAAAGAGACACAACAATTTGTCTTTTCAATTATGAGATAACGATGACTCAAGGCAGGAAGTATTATTTAAACTATTTTCAGTCCAAGGAACTTGGTTGTTGAGTCCGCAGTATCTAGTGCTCCAATGAATTAATTTCTTAAGATAAGATCATGTAAAATGAGGTTCGTTGCAAAGAATGTGGGTAACTGTATGCCACGCACTGTGAACTCTATCACAGAAACAGATCTTTTTATTGCACTAAGTGGTGTGCTGGTAAATGTATATTAAACAGATCCTCAAAAGAACATTCTTTGATTTATAGAATATGCCTATGCCTATGGTATAAATATTACAAAGAGGGTTGATTAAAAGCTACCAACTTGATGTCACCAAATAGAGAGGTACAAAATCAACTCTCATGTGGTGGTGTGAGTTACCTCCAGCACATCACTAAATCTAGGTACATTTTCACATTCTTTAACTTACATCTTCATTCATTCATATAAGATGCAAAACGATCACAAAATGCATGGAGTTCTTGCTGCATAAGTTCAAAATATTTTACTTTAGGAATTGGACAACAATTCCATGTTTAACAATTGTAAAACAAAACATTCATTTTCCCACAAAAGTCAGTATATCAGTTTTAAAAATTAATATGGAAGATCTTAAACCCTGGCAGGACAACCGCATGTCAATAACACACTTGACCTTCTAAAAATTAATGTAGATATAATTTTGATAATGTTAACTTTTATAATTTTAATAGAAGTAAGATACTAGAATCATTTTGTGCTTTGTCAAAACATGAAATAAGACGTCTTCTTTCAACACTAAATTTATAAATGCGATGCTCAATCCTGAAAGCATATTAAAGTTTTGCATACGAAGATTTCAAACATTATTTTAAAGTACTTCTTTAAATTACACTTTTTCTCAAAATCCCAGATCTGGCTTCTAATTTCATGCTTACTCAATGCTACAATTATTTTTCATATTACTTTTTCAAAAAGGGAGGGTTATCTCTGCCTCCTATGAATTAGTTACACTCGTACCAATACTCACAGTAAAGACAAAACTGAAGCTTTTATAGTTTAACGTTCTCTATTCCAGGAGGGAAATTGTTCTGAAAAAGTATTTATTACTTTTGGACCAGGTTCAGCAGGTAAACGAGAGTTAGATTTTTGAGTCTTCTTGGCTTCATGCTGTGCCTGCAAACCCCGGCGGGACCGTGAGTTACTGTGTGAAAATCCTCATGCCTCCTGAGTGCTAGCTGTGTACAGCTAGATGTTCTCTCCTACCTCGCTGCGATCTGTACATTTTCAATGTTACAAATGGTGTTCCTTATTCGAGCTTGAGTACATTGAGAACTACTGCTGTGGTCATTCGTAGGCACATTGGAAAGCCCCTGTTAATTCTTTAGTATTCATTTGAAAGCGTGATCTTCCATGGACTTTACCTGGGGAACAAAAGTAATTTTTAAAACGTGTTCCTCCTGTTTCATTTACTTACTCCCCTGTAAAAACATTCATTGTTACATATTCACTGCTATACATGCCACGCGATGAGCCAGGGCTGGGATTAAAGCCAGGGGCCAGAGAGGCACAATTCCTGCCCTCGTGCTGCCTAGAGACCAGCCAGGAAGTATCACATGTCACTTCTGACACTTCTTCGAGTCTTCGAAGACTGGCCAAGTCTCCAGCCCTGCTTAACTAGGTTCTAGATGTGGACGGCTAAGTTACCTTGCTTAGGTTCAGCTTCTCTTAGGTGCCTGAGGGCTGTCTACTTTAGCAGGAGAGAGAGAGAGAGTAAGTCAGCCTTAGAGAGAGGAAAGCAGTCTTCTTAGAAAGATAGATCTCAGTCTTTAACAGAGCTTGGTAATCTTCAGCAGAGAGACACCATGCTGGAGTTCTGCAGGCAGGAGAGGAGACAGAGTCAGAGTAAGCGGGTCCGCGATAGAATGCGCATGCTCCCGACTGCCTGCTCCTCCAGCCTAATCGAAGGCTGATCTCGGGCCTCTCAACACCACAGGTGTAGAGACTGCCCATTCACCCCTGCTCTCATCTCGCCAGCTCTTATGCTTGTTAGGAGAGCTAAATCCCTCTCCACGCCCTTTCCACCCAGGTGTTCCATTATTGAGCTATACAGGTATTTCTTATAACTCTCACTCCTCCTACCCATAGGTTACATGGGTTACAACAAGGAAGAGAGCTGGTGAGCAAAGACCTGGAACCCTGATGATTATGTGAAAGGGGGAGTGAGTGTCCGAGGGGACGTGCAGTGGTGGGGTCGGGCATTTTCATGGTGGAGGGAGGACAGTCTCACTGGAGAAGTCATACATAAGCTGCTATATGAAGGACGATTCGTTTACAGGAAACTCATTTTCTTAAATCGTGTCTTAATGAGAACTTCCTAGTGAATGTGAGCCAGGACGAAAAGAGCATTGCAGAAGTGTCTTGTCACTTTCTTGATGACATACATACATAATATTCTACAAATAAAGGACATATGTGAATTTCCTCTCTAATTAGTGAATAGAAATTCTGACCTTGCTGGGTGATTTCTGCTGATTAGCAGCTCTCAGAAGTCAGAGGGGCCTTCAATGATCATTGAAGTGATTTTGTAAAAATCTCTCATTCAGCTAAATTGCTCAAGAGACTCTTGAAAGGATACTTAAAAAAAAATTGAAAGAATAAAGATTTTGTTGAACGAGATGAATTCTTCCAACAATATTATCACCAAATTTAGAAGTAGCTGAATAAAGAAACCGGTAAGGTAAATACTTATTACCTAAGTAATGTTTTAATTTTAAAACATTGGAAATGCAGATAAGCAAAAAGAAGATTAAAACCACCCATCTTCCCCACTCAGAGATGACCTCTGTCCACAAGCCGGGCTGGATCTCCAGGCTTCCTGCATCTGTGTTTGTTAAGGACAGATTAAATATAATAAGCACTATCTCTGGAGAGGAAAGAACACAGGGATGGAGAGTTTGGGCTTCATTACTTCTCTGCGACAAGAATTTGTACAAGCTATCTCACCATGCCTGCCACACTTACCTTATTTCTAAAATGGGGCTAAAACTCATCACCGCGCAATCCAGTTGTGGCTGAACTGTTTTCATCCGCGGCAGCGGTGCGGTGACGTACCCTTCAGCAGGTGGCTGCTATTCATCTTCTCTGTCGGTGCTTTCCAAGCTGCAGGGTGTCATGAAATTGATTCAGATGTTACAATCAGCATTAAAAGGGAAGGCATGAGGAAAGAGAATAGGGATCTCCTGAAACTTTTATTAAATGAAAAAGAAATGAAATAGTAGAAGAGTGTCTGGGTTTTGTGAAACTCTACTTCTGGTGTGTATGTGTGGGGTGGACCGTGAGTGTGGCTGGAGGTCACAAGGCGTGAAATCACGGCTCTGGATCGTAACACAGCTACTGCCCTGGTACCTCTGCTCTCCCAACAATGTGCCAGCTCTGCTTTCTTCTACATGTAATGCGGCGCTAACTTATTGTATTTTCTTACATGAACAGAGTTAAACTCTTTAAATAAATCTCTTAATATTTCGGCCCAATCAGAGAATTCTTTTCAATACCAAAGTGTTCAAATTATTTGCAGATTCTGTAGTCCTTTGAAAGACAATTCATCAAGTGCATGGTTGCACGCGGTTGAGATTGTATACTTTGGAAGATGCTCTGTTTAAATAACATTACAAATCAAAAAATAATTTACACCATTTATTTTTCACTTATGACTCCAGAGACTCAGAATGAATAGGATGCTTGAGGGGGGAAAAAGTTTCGGGGGAGCTTTGTTTAACGACTCCACCTGGCGTAGCTGAGAGAGAGGTCAGGATACAATGCTTTATGTCAGAAGACGTTGATTTATTGCAGCCTCGCTACACACATTTTACTGCTTTTGCAATGCACATATAGATACAGTTACGCAGCAAGGTCAACTTTGCCCCAGTGTTCCTTTGCTTTCCCCCTTCCTCTTTCTTTTCTTCATTCTCTCTTTTTTCTTTCCTTCTGTGTGTGGGTATTTGCTTCTTGCAAAGGCACAGTGCAAAATCTGGAGTGGTAGTTAAACAGTAGCAGCACACAGAAGGCTCTAAACAACTTAGATTGTGCGTGATGTCTCTCCTCTACTGGAGGAGACTCAAAACCTTGTTGTCCTTCACAGCTCCTGGTTCCTAATGAATGTTCTATAAATATTTATTATATTAGACTGTCATTATTGTCCACAACTATTTATGTAATGTTATGTCACAAACCTTGACTTCCATGCATTTGTAAAAGTATGCATTTCAGACGGGCATGGGTAAGGACAGCAGTAGCATAATTTCATTCCGTCATTCAAAAAAGGTTTCTTGAATGTGTGCCCTTTGCCAGAGGCTCGTCTTCTGGACAATGTGGGGGTGGGGGGTTGGGGGGGAGAGCAGTGAGCAAAATGAACAACCCACTTCCACCTCGGACCCCCGATACTTCCAGAGATAAAGATAGTAAATAGGTATGTGTATTGAAGTGGCTGCTGGTAGTCACTGTGGACCCGGAAAGTTGTGGAAAGTTGAACAAACACCAACTTCTATTCTCTCTCCCTCCTGTTTAAAGTACATTCAGAGAGGAGGGTTGTCGCCCTGCTTCTTGACCAACATTCCAGCAGGCTGAAGGTTTTTCTGCTTACACTCAGATAAACTAAGCAAACAGTGAGCTAATAAATAAAATCTTTTGATTCTGTGTGATCACAAACACAACCTTAATTTAGTAGTTGAATGCCTACCTTTACATAAAAAGCAACACAAACGTGAGTCCAAAGTTGAACCTCTGGCCCCTCTCAGCTGGCGCTGACTTTGGAGAGGCCAGTTGCGAAGGGACAGCCTCCTCCTCTCTTTCCCCAGGGGCCTCCCTTAGCTCCTAACTTTAGTTTCAGGCCCTCAGAGCTGGAGAAAGCCGGTGGCTCATGCCTCCTGGGCCTGGGGATCAGATAATTCAGGGTGATCTGAGCTCCTTGCTGCACCCGGGGCCCCTGTTCCCCAGGCACCCATTCCACTTGGCAGGGCTTCTGATGGCTGCCGCTTTCTCCAGGGTCTCTCCGTCCAGACCACAGCAGACTGTCCTGCGTCATTCATTCTGATGAAGCCGGGAGCCCCGTGAAATCCCAAAGCAGGCCTCTGCGCGCTCCTGCCTTGGGCCACCTCAGGTTTCTCAGGCAGGAGACAGGTGTCTGCACACCAGGATGACCCCCACACCCACTTCCAGACCACGGGAAGCATGAGGATTCCTCTAGTGCTAAGGCTTGATTGAGATCAGAAGGCGGGGGGACCCAAGACAGTTACACACCAGCCTCAAGTGCGGGGAGACAAGCCTTCCCCAAAACCGTCTCTGGCCTCTTTGCATCCCCTCGCTATGACTGAGCGGTGAGCTATTTTGCTATGTGTCCTTTTAAAATCCCACCTAAGCTATGGGATGGTGGGCATGCTTTCACACGTGGCTGGTGACAGGGAATTATACTCACCTCAAGTAAAACCGAGAAGGGAAGAACCCGTCTCAACATGCTTATAGGGCTGTGAGGAAAACACTTCGGGGTGTGGAGGGAGTGTGGGGTGGGGACAGGGTGCTGCCGTATGAGGTGTGGACAGAGGAGTCCTCTCTGAGAAGTGAGAAGGGGCAGAGGCTCTAACTGACGTGAGAAGGTGCGCCCCGTGGATGGCTCTGGGAAGAACATGTCAGGCGTCCTCAAACTTTTTAAACAGGGGACCAATTCACTGTCCCTCAGACCATTGGAGGGCCAGACTATAGTTAAAAAAGAAAAAACTATGAACAAATTCCTATGCACACTGCACATATCTTATTTTGAAGTGAAAAACAAAACAGGAACAAATACAATTCACACCAACACATGTGGCCCGCAGGGCCATAGTTTGAGGACCCCTGTGTTAGACGGACACCGGGGGTCACAAATGCAGAGGTCCTGAGGCAGAAGTGTGCTGGGCCTGGGACAGGTGAGGCCGACGGCCAGGAGGCTGGTGGTAGTGCCTCGCGGAAGAGAATGAGGTGCTGGGTCACAAAAGTGGCTGGAGATAGCTCCTGCGTGCCGTGGCCGTGGCCGTACTCCTCAGTCATGTGGGAATCACTTTTTCACTCTAAATGGCAGGGAAACAGAAGAGAGGACCTTTGTCACTGTCACAGTATAAAACGTGGTAAAGTGGTTTTTATTTTATTTTTTTGAGACAGAGTCTCACTTTGTTGCCCTGGGTAGAGTGCCTGGCGTCATAGCTCAGAACAGCCTCAAACTCCTGAGCTCAAGCGATCCTCTGGCCTCAGCCTCCTGAGTAGCTGAGACTACAAGCCCCACCACAACGCTTGGCTATTTTTAGAGACGGGGCACTCTGGCTCAGGCTGGTCTGTAACTGGGGAGCTCAGGCAGTCCACCCGCCTCGGCCTTCCAGGTGGGATTACAGGTGTGAGCAAGCACGCCCAGCCTAGTAAACGGCTGTATTACTTTGACCATCTGCCTAGATCAGCATTCAGCGTTCTTATTAACACACAAGAGATTTATGACATAGTAAACGAATAAACAAATACCGTGAAGTTCAAGTGATTTGCTCTGTGGATTTTCTTTCATTAAAAGCTGATCTTCTTGAAGGGAGATTCATCATCCTAATTGTACAATGCTCTCTTCTTAAATAAGGGCATCTTTCTACTCCTTGGCCCTCCCCTTCTCTGAACATGGGAATACAGGTGAAAAAAGTCTGAGGTGGCCAAAAGGCAAAAATGAAGTGAATTTGAGAGTGAGCCTGGTCATCTACCGGCGAGCCCCGTCCTGCTAGTGGGGCGTGTGTGTGTGGGGGGGAGCAGGCTGGGCTGCCTGTGTGTGTGTGTATGGGGAGCAGGCTGGGCTGCCCCCAGAGCCGCTGCTTAGTCTGCTGGGGAGCCTGGGTGCCCTGGCCCACTGGCCCACGCCGAGCCTGACTCAGAGCGGCCAGGAGGTGCGTGGCTAGGGACGCCCATCAGCTGGACAAGCCGTCCAAGGCCTGCTGCGGTAGTAGGCGGAGGAGAATCACACACTGGGAAGCCCCGTGTGATCTCTTCCAGGGCAGGAAGGAGCCCCATTTCAGCTGTACCAAAGCCTGAGAAGGGAGGAGGCCGGAGAGAGCGGCAGGGGCGGCTGCCCAGGGCCGTCGGTTGACCTGGCGCCTGCACCCTCCGCTTTCTCACTGCGGGATCAGCAGGTACGCGGGGTAGTGAGCGTTCCCTTAAGGAGGCAGCGGCCTGGGACAGGGGACAGCGCCAGGACTTTGCAGCCTGGTTCTCAATCTCGTTTACACATCAGGTCACCTGGGAGAGGTCCGGCACTGGTCCCCATACCCACAGAAGCTGAGTTAATTTGCCTGAAGTGCAAGTTGAAGGTGTGCTTTTCCGGGGTGAGCCACTCCTAAGGTGCAGCCCTGGCTGAGATCCATCCATGTAGCCTGACAGCTGCCTAGAAGTTTCCTTACTGTGGGCCTGAGGGTGGGTCACCTGGTGTTCAGGTCTCCACTAGCCTCCGTGCCTAGGGCTAAGGTCCAAGACACTTTCAGGGACCCTCATAAATATCTTTCATTTCTTTTTAATAAGAAGAAAAAAATGAGCATAATCCAGCAGCCCGGGTTGTATTTGCCTTCATACTGATGATATATATATATATATATATATATATATTTTTTTTTTTTTTTTTTTTTTTTTTTTTTGCAGTTTTTGGCCGGGGCTGGGTTTGAACCCACCACCTCTGGTATAGGGGGCTAGCGCCCCATTCCTTTGAGCCACAGGCACCCCTGCAAAATACATTTTGTAATGGTGTAGGGAGCCCATCTTAGTGTTTCTAAGGCCCGTGAAAGCTGGAAGGCAGCCCCTGGTCCAGCTTCACCCTGCCAATTCGTAAGATGGAGACAGGAAGAAGTCGCCTCTCCCATGTGGTTGCTGTGGGGACACAGAGAAGGGACTTCTCTTCCCGGTGCCCTCCAGCAGTGGAGTGTGCCCTCCTTTGCACTTACTGACTGCCCTCTGACACTATTTCCCCGGTTGCTACTTTGGTGTTTCAAAAACATCTTTTATTCTTACAATTGATTCTCACCAGAATATGGGGACCCTGAGTACCGTGGGCGGCGCCTCACATGTGGGAAGCAGACCTGGGCAGCAGCTGCCCACAAGGCCCCACACAGCACCCCACACAGCACGGCCCTCCCTCAGCTGTGGTCGTTTGAAGGGAGAGGGAGGCAGTTGGGGTGGGCTAGCGAGCACTGTCAGAGATCTAATCTTTGCCACACATGTGTCCCTACAGATCTATTACATGTGGGGATGGAAGTGCTCTCAAAGAACATTTTTCTAGGGTTCCCAAATCTGTGTGATCACCAAGGTCAGCCAGGGAACTTCAGGCCAGAGCTCCTGAATTAGCATATGTAAGGGTGAGGCTGTTTGTCCATCTGTAGACAACATGAATATACCTTGTGCCTCATGGACGGACTGTTGAAACTGTGTGATGGCTCCCCTGTGTGGGTTCACACATAGGAGGGCTGGTGGGAGGGAGGCAGTGAGAGGAGAGAGGTGAGTCTGTGTCCCCCCCTCACCAGGGGTTGGCACTGGCCGTCCTCTTCTGTCTGGGCCCTGCCTACAGCAGGCCCTCGCTGTGAGTTCTGGGAGAAAACCTTCCCAGCAGCTGAAAACCCGGGGGCTCTTTATCATCCCCACTTTGGTCTCCATAAGCTCCTCACACCCTTGTAAATAAGCCCTTCATTAGACTCAATCTAGCTGCCTCTTCCAGACGATGGCCATATCTTCCCTGATGGAACCTCAAGTCCTTTAATCCTCTGGCGTAAATTTTTTGCAGGTAATCCTACAGTCTTAATGTGATCACCTTTGGAATCTGGAAACTCCAAAGCAATATCAACATTCATGTTATGTTATTACAGTTTATTCTCTGGGTGGTTTGCGGGGGGATTTTGTGGTTGTTATTAATACTAACAGTTAAGCTTTGCTTTAGCTTATTCCCAGTGTCTGCTTGATCCCTATAGCGAATGTATGAGATTGCTTTTATAAGAATTGTTTTAGCTAAAGAAATTGAAGGACCACAAAGGAAGGTGACTTGCTTGCTTCAGGCTATGCTGCCAAGCCTGGCCACCGCCTTCCCAGGCCCACATTCGTGGTGAATTCACCTGAATTCCTCAGCACCCAGAGAGGAGGTAGCCATCGTATTTAGCACTGAGAATTTGCTTTTCCCCAATTGGCTAGCGGTGGTTTCTGGATTATAGACTCGAGTGCACTCTAGCCTTGCTTTAAGTTCTGGAGAGAGCTTTATTGAAATTTTTTTTTTCCTGTGATTGATGAGCCAAAAATCCCTGCCATGAATCTAAGGGCAGCAGGCTTTTCTCCCCATTGTTGCTGAGACAGCACTGTAAAACATAATGTATGGCCACATCAGAGTGGGTACTTTCCAGGAAAAATGCCTGCTGCTACTTATGTTTTATGGGGGTCTCCACTTAACATCTCTGCAGTACACACATAGCTTCCCTGAGCCTTACCCAGAGACACCCAATACACCAAAAGTTACATTATCCGCTCGGACAGACGAAGGAGGAGACGGGGCTCTTTGTAAAAAGGAAATGACACACTTTTTCTTTTCTTTAACTGTTTGCTGGCACACATTAGCATGCACGTGCAGACCTGGAAGTAATTATGTTCCATTCCCGGAATCGTTTATAAACCTGCATATGGAGATGAGACTTGGAAAAAGGGCCCCTTTTCATTCTGAGAGAGAAAAATTGAATCTGCAGCAGAACCTGCCGCCTCCATCTTGCAAGTTACTTGACTGAGCCTCCATTTCCTCACTTCAGGTAATATCCACTCAAGGGGAAATTAGAAGGATTATGTCAGATACTACGTAAAAGTCAACATGTAGTTTTTGGATCACAATTTAAAAACATCTCATACTGAGTTTTGCATCTTTGATATGACCTAAAAGGATTTGGCCTCTTGAGCATATTTCTATTTGTCCTTTGTAAATGCTGTAGAACCTCTGAGAGTTGACCACCCAAAAAACTATAACACTCTGGTCAATATACAGAGGTGGTCACCCTAAGAAACAAGCCTACTGTACTGATGCTTAAGTGTGGTGTGTGTCCAGTCTATAAAAATTAGGTCAACTTCAGGAGGTGGTCAGTGTCAGAAAGTGGTCAACTAGGGAGGTTCTACCATATATTATCCAAGTGAAGCTGGGCCTGGTGATGAAGACAAAACCTTCACTCACATGGAGAGTGAGCAAAGCACATGGTGATGGGGTCAGACAGAGTGGCCTTGCACTCCCACCTCCACTCTTACTAGCTGTGTGGCCAGGGTGTGTGACATAATTTGCAGAACCCAGTGGAAATGCAGAACCTTTTGTTCAAAGCCTGTAAAGAATTCAGAGAGGCAACAGCGGAGAGTTAATACAATCCCTCAGGGGCCTCTTATGAGTGTGTTCCCTTGTGGGCGACCTTGGGGAACTCATTAACTGACCTAGGTCTTTGTTTTCTCATCTTAAACAGAAGGAGAGTGACTGGCAGGTCCTATGAAGATTGATGCTAACGTGTCCAACAGGCACAGTGCTGCCCGGGCAGGCAGAGTTCCTGCTGTGTCATTCATAGTCCTCAACAATGTCGTGTGGCTTCGGGAGTATGTCCAATGTGGCTTCATCTTCAGTTAATTTCTCTTTTTTTATGTTTAAGAAACATTTATGATCTTTTAATTTTCTTGTAAGTTGGATGTTTGCTTATCATTCTGTGTTATTATTTATAGGGATGGCTATTTTATTTCTTTAAATTTTAGATTGATATGAGGTACAAATTTTTAGGTCACGATGTTCTCACTTCCAAAGTAAATTTCAAGTTGTAGTTGAGCCCTTCACCCAGGGGGCATGCTGAATACCGTCCCATTGTGCACATGAGTTGAGATTCCACCAATTGCCCTCCCTCCAATCACCTTTCCCTCCCTCAGACCTCTCCCTCCTCTTCCTTTCCCCTTGCTAGACTATATTTGTTTTATTGTTTGTGTGGATGTGCAATTGTTTGTATATTGGTTTCACATTAGTATTGAGTACATTCAATATTTTTTTCTATTCTTGAGCTACTTTACAAAGAAGAATGTGTTTCAATTCCATCCTGGTAAACACAAAAAATGTAAAGTCTTCAACTTTTCCTATGGCTGTATAGTACTCCGTGGTATACATATGCTACAGTTTGTTAATCCATTCAAGGGATGATTGGCATTTGTGAATTGAACTGCAGTAAACATTCTGGTGCAATGTCTATGTAGTAAAAGAACTTTTGTTCCTCTGGGTATATACCCAGTCATGGAATTGCAGGATCAAATGAAAGGTCAACTTTTAGTTCTTTGAGAACTCTCCATACATCTTTCCATAAAGGTTGTATGAGTTTTCAATCCCACCAGCAGTTCAAAAGTGTTCCTTTTTCTCCACATTCATACCAGCATCTGCAATTTTGGGACTTGTGATGTGGGCTAACTCTTATTGGGATTAGGTGCTATCTCACAGTGGTTTTGATATGCATTTCTCTGATGATTAATGATGATGAGCATTTTTTCATGTGTTTGTTGGCCATTCATCTGTCTTCTTTAGAGAAGGTTCTATACATCTCTCTTGCCCACTTATAAATGGGATTGTTTACTCTTTTCTTATTAATTATTTGAGTTCTCTGTAGATTCTAGTTATTAGGCCTTTGCGAGATTGCCAAGATGCAAAAATCTTCTCCCATTCCAAAGGCTGTTTGCTTTGGTTATGGTACTCTTAGCTGTGCCACTTTTTAGCTTCATAAAATTCCAGTTCTATATTTTTGGTGTTGCTGCCATTGGCAAGGGGGTCTTCCTCATAAAGTCTTTTCCCAAGCTTTTAGTGTAAGCATTTTCCCCACATTCTCTTTTAGAGTTTTTAATGTTTCATGTCTTAAATTTAAATCTTTTATCCAACAAGAATCAAATTTTGTCAGTGGTAAGAAGTATAGGTCCAGTTTCAGTCTTCTACATGTGGCTAACCAGATCTTCCATCACCATTTATTAAATAAATATTCTTTCCCCCATTCATGTTCTTATTTGGTTTATCAAAGATCAAATAGCAACATGTGGCTGGGTTCATCTCTAGATTCTCCATTCTTTTCCATAGATCTATATCTCTATTTTTGCCCCAGTACCATACTGTTTTGATCACTATAGACTTGTAGTATAATCTGAAGTCTGGTAATGTGATTCCTCCAGATTTTTTTATTCTAAGAATTGTATTGATATTCAGGGCTTTTTCTGGTTTCATATGAAGTGAAGTACTATATTTTCAAGTTATTTGAAGTATGACATCAGTGTTTTGATGGATATTGCATTAAATGTATAGATTCTTTTGGTAGAACAGACATTTTAACAATGTTGATTCTGCCCAGCCACAAGCATGGTATGTTTTTCCATTTGTTAACATCTTCTGTTTCTTTTCTCAGGGTTTCATAGTTCTCTTTGTAGAGATCTTTCACATCCTTTGTTAGATGAATTCCCAAGTATTTCATCTTCTCTGGAGCTACTGTAAAAGGTATGAAGTATTTGGTTTTATTTTCAATTTGAAAGTTATTGGCATATATGAATACTACTGATTTGTAGGTGTTTATTTTATATCCTGATAAATTGCTATATTCCTTGATTACTTCTAAGAGTTTTATAGTTGAGTCCCTAGGGTTTTCCAGGTATAAGATGATGTCATTCACAAAGATCAAGTATTTGACCTCCACAGAATCCATTTGAATACTCTTGATCTCATTCTCTTGCCAGCTTTTAATGGCTAGGACTTCCAGTACTGTGCTGAATAGCAATGGCAACAGTGAGCATCCTTGTCTAGTTCCAGTTTTCAGTGGAAATGGTTTCAGTTTTACTCCATTCAATATGATATTGGCTGTGGCTTTAGGGTAGATGGCCTCTATCAGTTTAAGAAATGACCCACCTAAGGCTATTTTCTTAAGTGTTCTTATCAAAAAAGGATGCTGGATGTTGTCAAAAGCCTTTTCTGCATCAAGAGAATCATATGGTCTTTGCTCTTTATTTTGTTTATATGGTGAATTACATTTGATTTTACTTACGTGGTGATTTGCATTTGTTGAACCAGTCTTGCATTCCTGGGATAAAACTGACTTGATTGATCACAGTGTATAACTTTTTTAATTTGTCTCTGTATTCTGCTTACTAAGATCTTATTAAATATTTTTGCATTGATATTTATTAGTGATATTGGCCTATAATTTTCTTGTCTTGTTGGATCCTCTCGTGGTTTTAGAATCAGGGTAATATTTTCTTCATAGAACATGTTGGGGAGGATTCCTCCCTTCTCTATGTTTTGTAATAGCTTATGTAATATGGGAATTAGTTCCTCTTTGAAGTTGTGATAGAATTCTGGTGTGAAAAGGTCTTGTCTTCAATTTCTGAGATTATTTCTTCTCAATGTTCAACCTATTTTTTAAATTTCCATTTCCATCATTCCAATCATATTATTTGCCATCCATAGTCTGAATTCTATTTCTGAGATTTCAGCAATTTCTCTGTGGATGATATTCTCTGCTATATCTCCCTTGTAATCTCTTGTGGGAATTGCTCTGCTTTGATTGTTCATGTTGCCAGAATTCTTTTGCTGGCTCCTCCCCATGAGTAATTTCCACTTCTTTTTTTTAATATACTATGTGTTTTTACTTGGAATGATAGGTTGTCCCTGAGTAGATATTGAGAGATAACCTTGTTAGGGAACCTTAGGAAACATTGTACCAATGTAATTGGCAATTAAAATTTGGGGAGGGTGAGATATGATTAGAAGGCCGCAGGAACTACAGCTAACCACCTCTTCTCAAATTAGTGGGAGCTTGGGCTTGTGGCTTTTCCCAACAGTCTCCCAAAACTCCCTTTCAGGGTGTGATCAGAGTTTCCCACTGCAGTCCTAGTAACAGCACAGCCTGATTCACTCTTGGAATCAGCTCACCCACCACCCAATCCCAAGATGTTATAGCACTTAGCTGGAACCTCCCGTGAACAAAGATCTGCACACCTGCAGCTCTGCCCCCGCCACCTGCCATAGGTGGAGGAGAATCTGCAAATAGACCATGGGCCCCTCCCTTTTCACACCTCCCTCACTGCAGCCCAAAGAAAGTCACAGTGGTGGCAGGAGAGCAAGAATCTGTGGCCAATTTTGATAAAGGTTTCCAGCCAAGCTTGCCTAGGCAGCATGAGCAAGGAGGGGCTGGGTAAGGGCCTCCTTCTGTGGGAAAGGGAGGCAGTTGAGACCACACCTTTCCACAACAAAGTTATGACTGTGGCACCTGTTTCTGTATGCTTCTCAGTGATAACACAATGGATTGACCTCTTAGAGTATTCTCCAAACACTCAGGCCTCTGAAAGGGGCAGTCTGC
>CAUYRH010052804.1:0-14114 GCA_963574655.1 Perodicticus potto
GATAGAGTGCTGTGGCATCACAGCTCACAGCAACCTCCAATTCCTGGGCTCAAGCGAGTCTCTTGCCTCCGCCTCCCAAGTAGCTGGGACTACAGGCGCCCGCCACAACGCCCGGCCATCTTTTGGTTGCAGCTGTCATGTTTGTTTGGCGGGCCTGGGCTGGGTTTGAACCCACCAGCTCAGGTGTACGTGGCTGGTGCCTTAGCCCGTTGAGCCACAGGCGCCAATTATGTTTACTCTTTAGATCAATTTGGGAAGAACTGAGATCTTAACAATATTGGGTCTACCAACCTATGAACATAGTTTTTCTGTATCTATTTAGGTCTTCTTTAATTTTTCTCAATGTGTTTTGTACTTTTCAACGTATGGATCTCCCACATATTTTTTTTTTTTTGAGACAGTCTCACTCTGTCACCCTCAGTAGAGTGTTGTGCTGTCACAGCTCACAGCAAACTCAAACTCTTGGACTTAAGCAAATCTCTTGCCTCAGCGTCCCAAGTAGCTGGGACTACAGGCGTCCGCCACAACACCCAGCTATTTTATTGTTGCAGTTGTCATTGTTAGCTGGGTGGGGCTGGGTTCAAACCCGCCAGCCTTGGTGTATGTGGCTAGCGCCCTACTCACCGATCTATGGGCACTGCCATCTCACATATTTTGTCAGATTTATCCCTAATTATTTCATATTTTTGATGCTATTGTAAATGATTTTATTTTTAATTTTCATTTTCAATTATTTGTTGCTAGCATATAGAAATACAATGGGTTTTTATGTAGTGATCTTATGTACTGAAACCTTGCTAAACTCTTATTACATTTGGCCTTCTATATTCAAAGGTTCTACATTTGTAGCTTTTGAAAATATTTGGAAAAAATCAAAAAAAGCAATACAATAATAAAAAATAATACAAAATTAAAACTACAGGGCTCGGTGCCTGTGGCTCAAGCAGCTAGGGCGCCAGCCACATACACCTGAGCTGGTGGGTTCAAATCCAGCCCAGGCCCGCCAAACAACAGTGACGGCTGCAACCAAAAAATAGCCGGGCATTGTGGTGGGTTCCTATAGTCCCAGCTACTTGGGAGGCAGAGGCAGGAGAATTGCTTGAGCCCAAGAGTTGGAGGTTGCTGTGAGCTGTGATGCCACAGCATTCTACCCAGGGCAACAGCTTGAGGCTCTGTCTCAAAAAGAAAAAAAAGGGAGGTGCCTGTGGCTCAAAGGAGTAGGGCGCCGGCTCCATATATGCCCCATGTGCTGAAGGTGGTGGGTTCATACCCAGCCCTGGCCAAAAACTGCAAAAAAAACAAAAAAAATTAAAACTACAGTATAACAGGGCAGCGCCTGGGGCTCAAGGAGTAGGGTGCCGGCCCCATATACTAGAGGTGGTAGGTTCAAACCCGGCCCCAGCCAGAAAAACTGCAACAACAACAACAACAAAAAACTACAGTATAACAACTATGTACATAACATTTAAATTGTATTAGGTATTGGCTCAGTGTTCACAGCACAGTGGTTATGGCACTGGTCACATACACTGAAGCTGGCTGGTTTGAACCAGGTCTGGGCCAGCTAAACAATGACAGCCACAACAAAAAATAGCTGGATGTTGTGGCAGACACCTGTAGTCTCAGCTACTTGGGAGGATGAGGCAAGAGAATCGCTTAAGCCCAAGAATCTGAGGTTGCTGTGAGCTAAGATGATACAGCACTCTACAGAGGGTGGCATAGTGAGACTCTGTCTCAAAAAAAATAATAATAAAATAAATTGTATTAGGTATTATAAGTTATCTAGAAGTGATTTAAAGTATAGGGGAGGATTTTTGTAGGTTATGTACAAACACTATGCCATTTATGTAAAGAACTTGAGCATCCATGAATTTTGGTATCTACAAGGGTCCTGGAACCAATCCCCCAGGAAATGAGGGACAACTGTAGTTCTCATAGTTTTTTGTAGATTCCATTGGATTTTCTACATCGATGATCATTGATGAAATATTCCTTTCCCACTCTCTCCTATGCTATGCTGATCCTGCTATGGATCCTTAGTCCCTTAGCCTGTCCTGGTTCCACCTCCACAAAATGGGCAACTGGTCTAACCAAGGCTGATTTCTTTTGAAACAGTCTCACTCTGTTGCCCTGGGTAGAGTGCTGGGGCATCATAGCTTACAGCAACCTCAAACTCTTGGGCTCAAGCAATTCTCTTTCTTCAGCCTCCGTAGTAGCTGGGAGGCACCTTCCATGATACCCAACTACTTGGGCTTTTCTTTGGGGGGGGTTAGTAGAGACAGGGTCTTGCTCTTGCTCAGTCTGGTCTCAATCTCCAATGCTGAAGCATTCCACCTGCCTTAGCCTCCCAGAGTGCTAGGACTATACCTTGCACCCAGCCCCAAGGCTGAAATATTGATGGCTAGGGCTGTGACCCTCAGGGCTTACAGGTTATATCCTTGGACAGCAGTTCCCGGGGACCCCTTCAGGCATACCATAGGGATGACTGACTCATCAATGTTTTTGTCCTTCAGACCCCAAGAAACAGAATGTCAGCCTCATTCCTGTAATCCATTTCTTGCCCTGGATTTCTGGGCCAGAGCCTTATGGACAGTCGCTCTCAATATCTTTCTTCCCTTGTGCCCAGCTAAGGTAGTAGGGGAAGTTCATATGGCTCAGGTGAGTATAGGCTCCCGAGAATAAGTAGGAGCATCTTTCTTAAGAGGAGGAAAGAAAGAGATTGGTCCCAGGCAGCACCTGTGGCTCACTGGGTAGGGTGCCGGCGCCACATACCAAGGGTGCCAGCCCCAGCCAAACTGCAACAAAAAAAATAGTCAGGCACTGTCAGGCACCTGTAGTCCCAGCTACTTGGGAGGCTGAGACCTAAGCCCAGGAGTTGGAGGTTGCTGTGAGCTATTTGACGCCACAGCACTCTACCAAGGGTGATAGAGTAAGACTCTCTCTACAAAAAAAAAAAAAGAAGAAGAAGAAGAAGAAGAAGAAAAGAAAGAAAGGAAAAAGAAAGAGATCAGTCCCATGTGTTGCTTCTGTGGTGAATTGAACTTTCCTTCCATTTGTGCCTTGCCATTGTGTGCACCTGTCACAGAAAAGAAGGCTTTCCAGTACCTGCTGAATAAAGTGAATAAATAGTGTCTCTGAGACCGTAGGCTCCTCAGTCATCACTTCCCAAAGGGCAGCACCTTCCTCTTTCTCTTGATCTAGCATGCCTTACTGACACCATGATTTTTTTTTTTTTAAGTTGTGCTTTAGGTTTTTTTTTTTTTTTTTTTTTTTTTGCAGTTTTTGACCGGGGCTGGGGTTTGAACCGGCCACCTCCAGTATATGGGGCCAGTGCCCCACCCCTTTGAGCCACAGGTGCCGCCCCTGACACCATGATTCTTTACTGGGATGTACAGGACTAGATCAGGGGATGGGGAGGGAACATCTCCTTTAACTAATGGGTTTGGACTGGCCTGTCTTGCAGAGTCGGAACGATGTCATCCGAGAACGCTTTGGAATGGACCCCAAGCCAGAGATGCTTTTGGGACTTGCTGCCCTCCACATCTATATCACTGTCTCAGCCACTCGACCTAGTCAGAAGATCTCACTCAAGAATGTGGAGTGAGTTGTGCTGGGGCCCTCCAGGATGGGGGCACATAGGGAAATAGTACACTGGTTGAGCTGAGCTGTGTTTTTGAGAGATGTAGGGCACAGGATGGGAGTGAGAGTTGGAGTCCCTCACACCTAGACCGTGAGGCCCTAGAGCTACAGCTTCTACTGGGGAAAGGCGAGCAGTGTTACTCTCTGGTCCCCATCCCTCTTTTTCTTCCTTCCAGTCTCTAGTCCTCCACCTCTACCTCACACTTTCAATTTGTGTCTTACCATCTTCCTTTGTCCCACTGTGTGTCTCTCACTAATCTCTTACTTTTCTTCTATGTTTAGGAAGGAGTGGGGCCTGGAACCCTTTCTTCCCCCCTCCCTCCTGCAGGGCATCAAAGAGAAGAACTTCCGGAAATCTCTCTCTCAGCAACTGAAGGCTCACCAAACACATCCTTCCTGTGGCACCAAGGTACCCAAAGTATAGGCCACTGGGTGTGCCGTGCTTAGGCACCACTGGCCACAGGGAGATCCTGAGGAGTTTGCCAGCAGGATCTGGTCCTCTGGGGATTCTCAACACTCTTTCTGACTCACATGCACATCCAGCTTGGCCAGATACAGGAGCAGGTATGGAGAGGAGTTTTCCCCAGGCCTGAGCCTCCCTCAGAGACAGCTCAGTGGCATGGCACTAAGAGAGCTCAGGGCCCTCAACACAAAAGGGCCAATGTTCAGGAGGAGATAGTTTGCAGGTCCTTTCCCCAGTGAGTGCTCACCAAGCACTTGTCCAGGAGAAAGCACTGGACCCTGGGGAGGCATGTGTTTTCCACGGAAATGACTGCTCTGTCCCTCAACAGCTTTCTAATTTATCAGCCCCAGGATACAGAATTTCAGGAGATTAAAAACCCAGATCAGTAATAGGGAGGAGGGTCATTAAGGGACAAGGCCCTTAATGGACAATGGGTCAGTGGCAGTGTCAAGGGCTCAGGTCACTGCTTTACCATGGAGTGCTCTGAGGGCCTCTCACTCCCTGATTCCCAGATCCCTAAGGGCCCTTCTTAGGCTTGTAAGGCTCAGTCTGCTTGTGCTTCCTGCCCAAGAAGCAGGAGGGTGGTGAGAAGCAGAGAATCAGCATGCAGATGTAGACACAGGACGCAGTCGCCCCCAGATATTCCACCCATTCCAGATTCCTGGCATTACCAACTAGCTTCTCTTTTAAGACGCACATTTCCCAGAGAGTTAAGCCATGCCCACCTTGCTGTGCATATTTAATCAGATTGTTTTCTTCTCAGCTGAGAGCACCAGTGCTCACCACCATCTCCTCAGCTAACATTTCCGGAGGCACCCCAGTGCTCAGGTTGGAAATAACAAAAGTGAAGAGGGCCTGGATTGGGCCCTCAGTCAGGGACAGTCTAGTGGGGAAACATAATAGTCAGTCCTAACATAGTGCGACAGGCGCGGGTGCTCTGGAAGCACGGAGAAGGAATACCAAGCCCTGTCCAAGTGAGGTGGAAGAAGCTGGGAATTGGTTCATTTGATGCCAGAGCTGGGTCTTGAAGGACAGACAGGCAGGAGTTTTTCTCCCACCTGTGTGTGTAGTTAAGAGGAAGACCTTTCCGGACAAACAGATCCACCTGGGATCCAAAAGCCCAGTGATACCAGAGACCCTGGTGTAAGGGAAGAAATGCAAATAGTTCAGTCTAAGCAAGTACAGAGAATGCAAGAGATAAACAAGGGGCAGGGGTAGGAGCAAGAGAGGTGGACACGAGCCAGTCCATGGAGGGCCTCTTGTGGCAAGGAAAGGGGTTGTACTTCATCCTGGAGGCAACCAAGAGCCACTGAAGGGTTTAAGTAGGAAGCTGATGGGGTGTGGAGGCTCATGCCTCTAATCCCAGCATTTTCCAAGGCCAAGATGGCAGGATCATTTGAGGCCAATTAAAAACCAGCCTGAGCAACATAGTGAGAGCCCCTAAGACCCCATCTCTACAAACAACAACAAAAAAGAAATAAAAAATTTTGGGCCAGGCACGATGGCTCATGCCTATAATCCTAGCACTCTGGGAGGCTGAGGCCGGTGGACTGCCTGAGCTCACATGTTCAAGACCAGCCTGAACAAGAGCCAGACCCCATCTCTAAAAGTAGCTGGGCATTGTGGCAGGCGCCTGTAGTCCCAGCTGCTCAGGAGGCTGAGGCAAGAGGATTGCTTGCTTGAGCCCAAGAGTTTGAGGTTACTTTGAGCTATGATGCCATCACACTCTACCAAGGGTAACAAAATGAGACTCTGTCTCAAAAAAGAAAAGAAAGAAAGAAAAAGAAAAAAAATTATCTGAGAATGGTGGCACACACCTATAGTCCCAGCTACTCGAGAAGCCGAGGCGGGAGGATCCCTTGAGCCCAGGAGTTGTAGGCTACAGTGAGCTATCGTGATGCCACTGCACTCTAGCCCAGGCAACAGAGGAAGACCCTGTCTCTAAATAAATAGGTATATAAACAAACAAACTTATGTGTTAGGGAGGATGCTTCCTCTGTGTGGAGGCACTTGAGGGAGAAGGGGAAAGAAATATCCATCCTAAAGGTAACCTGGCTGTCATCTTGACACAGGCGGGAATGTCAAGGCAATGACTATGTGGCTAGATTATAGGGATGGATAGGCTGAAGCAGGTGTTGGGGGTAGAATAAAGATGATTTGGTGACTCGTAGCCCTCAGATCAGAGGAAGGAGGAGGTATCCAGTGTGACTTGCAGGTTTCTGCCTCAATTCCCCAGGAATGCCAGATAAAGAGCAGCTTTGGGACTTTGGAATCTCAGTATTAAAGGGATAGGGTGGGACCCCTGGCTGGAGATGGCCAGTGTCTAGGTGACTGTGAGGGTGTAAAGGATCTCCACAGGGAGGTAGAGATTAGGTAAGGTGTCACACTTGGGGGCAAGTGTTCGAAATAACTGCAGAACAAAATGAGTCAGCTGGATACTTTAGGAGCATAGGAATGAGGATCAGAAGGAGAAGGGATTCTAAAGAGCTGTGCAAACTGAAAGCTCCCTGCAGTTTGACAGAGGGTCTGTTCACATTCCCGCAGTGTGGCTTGCAGACAATTGCCTGTCCTCCGATGGTGAGACTCCTCTTTGAGAACATGGGTTTGCTTTTCCTATGCTCTTCAGGCTTCTTATATTTCTGGGTGGGTTGTTTCCACAGGGCTCTGCAATTCAGGCAAAGCTCCAGTATCTTCGAATTCTGAATGAACTTCCGACCTTCACTGGCGTGTTGTTCAACACTGTGGGCCTGGTCAGTGGGGCAGGGTGGGGGAATCCGGGAGGGAGCCTTTGTTGGCTCTTGTCCTTGGGGGGGGGCAGGAGGAGCAAATATTTCTAAAGACCTTCGTTCCACTTCCTCCTCCTTCTACCTTTCCCTTCCCCTGGTGCTCTGGCCCTGCCTCTGATAAAACAATAAAATAGAAGATACTTGTTTTCAGTATCCCTTTGTGGCCCTTCTGTGTCCCCCTTTCCTCTATTTTAGAGGTCTCCAAACTTTTTCCATAAAAGGCCAGATAGTAAAGATTTTAGGTTTTGCAAGGAGGCCATACAAGTCTCTGTGGCAACTACTTGGCCCTGCTGTCCTATCAAGAAAGCAGCCATAGGCGAAAGAAAGCAGCCATAGGCAAGGCCTAAACAAATGGGTGTGGCTGTGTGCCAGTAACTATGTATGGACACAAAAATTTGAATTTCCTGTAATCTTCACATGTCCCAAAACATGCTTCTTCTTCTATTTTCCCCAGCTATTTAAAAATGTGAAAATGATTCTTAGCTCGTGGGTCATACAAAAACAGGTGGCGGGCTAGATTTGGCCCAGCCGCCATCATTTGTCAGCCCCTGCTCTATTTCATTTCCATTACACTTGCTCCCACAGTCCCCACCCCACCTTTCCTGAGTCCTTACACTTACCCAGGCTTGCCCAGCACTAGACTGCAGCGAAACACCCTGGAGCAGGCAGAGCCGGGCCCACCCCTGAGACTGTGCCCCCCGGCTACTTTACCGTGGTGAAAGGAAATTCAAATCATCCTGCTGATTGGATCCAGGTGCTTGTCTTGTTCCCAGGAGCGCTGTCAAGCCAGTGCCACACACTGGTGGAAAGCCACTTATCAAAGTGTATATAGGCAGATGTAGGAGTTTCCTCAGGGTGATGCTAATGCTTGGGAATAGGCTGGCAGAGGGCTCAGGCTTGATCGCCCCAAGAAGTCTGCCAGGACCACTTAAGGAATCCAGTCTATGAGGCCTAGAGGTATCATTTACATACTGGGATTTGCGGAAAGCTGAAAGCTCACTGTCCCCTCCCTTTGCTCCCGAACACCCTCTCATCTTTCTTCCACCCACCTGCCACAGCTGAAATTCCCTTTGGCCATTCCTTTCAGTTCAGACTGCTGGAGTGCCTATTAAGGTTAAATATCTTATGGCCAATCAACCCTTAACACCTTAGGCAGAGTTACTGGGCCAGTTTAGCTTTTGGCATGGAGAGAGAGGTGCATGTTTGAGTGGCTACTGCCGGGAGGAGGGTTAAGACCCGAGAAAGGATGCCACCTGGCCAGGCAAAGCCCCAGGTGGGGGCCTTGAATGACCTGCAGCAACAAATGGAGAGTCCCTGGGGCTTTAGAGAGGTGTGCCAACCCAAACAAACCTCTTCCACCGCAGGATTTTGCTAGAGCCAGCCTGCTGCTGCCCTGCTAACCTGCTGCTGAGACTAAAATGTCCATTTAAACTGATGATCTGGGACCCTTCCCTGAGAATAGTGGAGTCCTCAACCATTTTCCTCTCAATGTTAATCCTCTGCCCCTGGCACCGAGCCCCAGATATTTCCAGATTCCCCCAGCAGAACCAGTCCAATGCATGTTTTCTACATCCTCCTTCTGCCTATTCACCCTACCTCCTCCACCCTTCTTTCTCTGAATGCTGCCTGCCATGCTTGGGTATCAGGACGAGAAGCAGTCGGCCACCACTCTCCTAGTGGGACCCCGTCACGGCATCAGCCATGTTATTGACCTCAAAACCAACCTCACCACTGTGCTGTCCGAGTTCAGCAAGATCAGCAAGATCCAGCTGTTCCGGGAGAACCAGGGCGTGGCCCGGGTGGAGACCAGCATCATGGATGCCAAGGTAAGCTCTGCTTGGAGGGGCTACTTCCGTCCAGAAACAGATCTTGGGAACAGAGGACAAAGTGAACTTGAGAAAGAGAGCTTGAGCCTGTTAGGTAAGGTTCGGTGGTTCTGAAGAAGTTCAGACCCTGCACGCTTTGGGGTTCATTTTTCTTTCCCTTCTCAACCCTCTCTGGGCCATACTGTTTTGACCACTTAATAAGGTCACCCAGCTGGGCTAGCAAGTGTCAGATCAACCCCAAACAGTTCTTCAGCACAGGGGAATTAGAGAACTTGGAGCTACCCTCAGGCCATTGCTTCCTGATCTTTCTCATGTCACAGCACACATAGAAAATTGTATCTATGGGGAACAGTAGGGTAAATTAGATAGCCTCAAAGACCCTGTCCATACCAGGCCCTGTGTCTGGCAGGGGCTGAAGGGATGAATATCTTGGCTCATCTCTACCATTCTCTGTCCACATGGTGGGGGCCCTGTCATAGGCACACGCAAACCTGGACTGAATGGGGGGAGGGAGGGTATCTGAGAAGCATGTGGACACAACCTAGGGCTTGTGGGGAGGGGGGACAGGCAGAGCCTAATCCCCATTTCACCTCTTTGGAATTCAGCTTTTCCAGTACCTTAGAACCTTAGGAGCGTAGATCGGCTCCTTTGGACTTGCAAGCAGCTGTCGCCTGTGCAAAGTCTGGCAGCCATGGTCAGCCACCCCCTCCACAGCTCTCCTGTTTGAATACCAGTGACCAGTGTGGGTGGAGGGCAGGCCTGCTTGCCAGCTGGCGGAAACTCTTAGAGTAGGTGCAACTTTCCGTTCTTAAAGGATTTCCCAGGGGGGAGATGTTGTTAGCCGATTAAGAGGTGGAGTGTTTGCTGTTTCTAAAAGAGCAAATTATTTGCTTTTTTTTTTTTTTTATTTTGTATTTGTGAAACCCAGAAAGCTTTAATATGTTAATTTTTCCACCTGTGATGCATAGGCTTCCCATTGGTTTAAGAACCTGCTTGGAGCCAATATTTAATTGGCATGTGGCTACCTCCTCAACCAATGGCAGCTGCCATCCTCAGATGTTGTTGGGTAAAAAGCCAAATGGTCTGGTTGGGAAGGGGAAGGAAAGACAAGGCGTGCAGGGGATATGTGGATTCCTGAGCAATAAAGGGGGCTTAAAACAGAAAAACGGCTTTCCAAGTGAGTCATCTTCTGTGTTCTATGAGTGATTCTTGACATTGGCTGCACAATAGAATTTCCTGGAGAGCTTTTAAAAGATACAGATGCCTGAGACTTGCTTGAGCCCAGGAATTGGAGGTTGCTGTGAGCTGTGATGCCACAGCACTCTATCCAGGGCGACAGCTTGAGGCTCTGTCTCAAAAAAAAATACAGATGCCTGAGTCCTACTCCTAGAGATTATGATTCTTAGCGAGGTGTTTTTGCTGCAGGCTAGGCATCAGGATATTTTGTTTTTTCTTTTTCAGTTTCCCAGGTGATCATGTAGTTTGACCAGTTTGAGAACTCACAGGTTTAAGACCTACATGGCCAGAGCTCTGGGAGGGGACAGGCTGAGCAGTGAGGAGACTGTGCTTATATCTAGGAGTGATCCAGTCACAGCAGGGGGCATAAACACCACCCAAGAGTGGCTACACTCTTACTGGGGAGACTAGACTTACAAAGACACATCTCCTGCCTTAAAAACAACTTTAGAACATTTAAAAAGCTCTGGAATCAGACCAGGTTCAAATCCCAGGTCTACTACTTCCAAGTTGTATGGCCTTGAGAAAGTGTCTTAACCTCTCTGAACCCTGATTCCCTCAGCTGCAAATGGAGCACCTATCTCAAAAAGTCATTGTCAGGGTTAAGTGAGAAAATGTACATAAAATGTCCTCAGCACACTACCTGGCACATACTAAGTACTCAACAAATGAGACCTGTTATTTTTCTTTTAAAAGCAAAACAGCAGTAAAGAAAATGTAATACAAAGTAAATGTTATATATAAGTGTGATGTGTAACATGGAACTAAAGAACAGGAAGGAGTTAACCAGAAGTGGCTTCCCACAAGAGGGTGTTTTAAGCTGGATCTTGAAGTGATAGGCATGAATTAGCAGAGAGAAGTGGGATGTGTTCAAAGGCAAGGAGCAAGCACAGAAATAAGCAAGCCATATGTGCAGGTCGATAAGCATAGCTGCTTGGCTGGAGAGGAGAGTAATGAGAAAAGAGATTGGGGAGATTGGGGGTAGGCAGAACGAGTTCATTAAAAGCCTCACAGGCCGGTCTGAGGACTATCGAGTCAATATGGTAGAAGAGTGGGATTCCACAGTAGGTGAAAAGGGTGACTGCACGAAAGCTGACTTGGACCAGGAGGCAAGATGGGTGGGAACAAGCCTCGTGTGAAGCCAGGGCAGCAAGGAGGAGACCATGGCAATATTCCAGGAGCAAAGGGATAAGGGCCTGAGCTGGAGTGACAGCAGTGGTAATGAGAAAGAAAAAGTGGGTGCAAAACACACGGAATCAGTACGTGTCTGCACTTCCTCTCCGAGCACCGCTCTTGCACCGACATGGCATGTGTTTTCTCACATCACACCTAACCCTGCTGCCTACTGTGTAGATCCCAAGTGCACCAGAGAGGGTGTTTTGTGCACAGCAGAGGCAAGATCGATGATATCATGATAGAAGGAAAAGAGGTAGAGGGAGGAAAAAAGTCAAGACTTCCATTTGACAGTTACTTAGTATGAATGTACTATGGCTAGGAAGCATGCTAAACACAATAGGGGAGACACAGATTTTCTTTAACAAATAAAGAACAGGCTCAGCCCCTATAGCACAGTGGTTATGGCGCCAGCCACATACACTGAAGGTGGCGGGTTCAAACCCGACTTGGGCCAGCTAAATAACAATGACAACAGCAACAAAAAATGGCTGGGCGTTGTGGCAGGCACCTGTAGCTACTTGGGAGGCTGAGGCAAGAGAATCACTTAAGCCCAAGAGTCTGAGCTTGCTGTAAGCTGTGACGCCACGGCACTTTACCAAGGGTGAGGGAGACTATATCTCAAAAGAGGGCAGCACCTGTGGCTCAGAGGAGTAGGGCGCTGGTCCCATATACTGGAGGTGGTGGGTTCAAACCCAGACCCAGCCAAAACAAAAAAAGGCAAGCTTCTTAAGCTTCTTAAGGGCAAGGGACCATATGTTTGTTTTTTTGGGTTTTTTTTTTTTTTTTTTGAGATAGAGCCTCACTATGTCATCCTTGGTAGAGTGCTATGGTGTCGGGCACGCCTGTGGCTCAGTGGGTAGGACACCAGCTCCATATACTGAGGGTGGCGGGTTCGAACCCAACCCCGGCCAAACTGCAACAAAAAAATAGCTGGGTATTGTGGCGCCTGTAGTCCCAGCTACTCAGGAGGCCACAGCATTCTACCGAGGGTGATAAAGTGAGACTCTTGTCTCTTAAAAAAAAGTGCTATGGCGTCACAGCTCATAGCAACCTCAAACTCTTGGGCTGAAATGATTCTCTTGCTCAGCCTCCCAAAGAGTGGGACTACATGTGCCCGCCACAATGCCTGGCTATTTGTTGTTGCTGTTGTCATTGTTGCATTAGCTGGTAGGGGCTGGATTCGAACCCTCCAGTCTCGGTGTATGCAGCTGATGCCGTAACCACTGTGCTATAGGCGCCGAGCCAGAAGCTTACCATCTTATAGGAGAGAAATACACATAGTACATGACAGATCGAAGGAGGTACCATAGGAGAGGTACCAAGAGAGTGTTAAGGGAATACAGAGAGCAAAATTCTCCCTGTACAATGCACCAGAGCCATTTGGACACACCTCTCCCAACTTTGCACTCAGTGCCGTCACCCTGATAGCCTGAAAGCAGCCATGGTGGGACTGTGTACACCAGGGGCATCGGCCTACGCTGCAAATCAGGACTTAAAAGAACTGGTTGCAAAATGTTTACCAGCAGAGCACTGTGTGGGGCATACTGAAGAAAGGCTTCTGAGCATCCTCGACAGGAGATTCGGAAGTTAAAAACCAGACTTGGGGCCAGACACAGGGGCTCATGCCTGTAATTCTAATGCTCTGGGAAGCCAAGGCAGATGGATCGCTTGAGCTCAGGAGTTCGAGATCAGCCTGAGCAAGAATGAGACCCCTCGTCTTTAAAACTACCTGGGCGTTGTGGCGGGCGCCTGTTGTTCCAGCTACTCGGGAGGCTGAGGCAAGAAGATCACTTGAGCCCAGGAGTTTGAGGTTGCTGTAAGCTATGATGATACAGCAAAGAAAGAAAAAAAGAAACCAGACTTGGCCCACCTCCCCTCTGCTCTGATACTCTGGAAGGGCCTGGTGAAAGTATTAAGATTACTCATTTAAAGCAATTCTCAGCTCTGATCATACATGATAATCACATGTGGAGGTTGTAAAACTACTAGATGCCCAGGTTCTTCCTCTCAGACCATTTAAATCAGAATTTGTAGGGTTGGGGCCCAAGGGGATTCAGGTTCCCACTGCTTCCCAGGTGATGTGATGATATATATCACGGCCTTAAGTGATATTTTGCCTTGTCCTCAAATTGGCTGCCTGTGTTCAAATACCCCTTCCCAGTGCTGTGGAGGCAAGAACGCAAATGTGGCGGTCCCCTGGGTCTCAAGGACCATCATCTTGTATCCTGCCCCCCCCAGGCCCGCTCCTGGGATTCCCATCCTTTTCCTGTTCCCAAGGCTGCTAGAGTTAGCCAAGGCCAATCCCCTTCCTTTGGCATCCCAAAGTGCTAGATGCCTGCGAGCTCCCAGGGCACCCTGGGAAGGAGATGCAGCTGAGACATGTCACATTAATCCCTGCTAAACCTTCTCCTGGCTGGTTCATGCCTTAAACTCCATTCTCCTTTTCCATTTGAAGATAGCCTGTACATATTTAGTTACAGTTTTCACTCAGCTTACTTGCTCTTTGTGGAGCAAACATGAGGTAGTATTCAAATATCTTTCTCCAAGAGAAAGCATCTGGGCCATTGCCATACCCTATTACCACAGAAGCACATAAGCGGAGGAAAGAAACCATCAAAGGACTGTCCCGAGGGATCTCTTGTGGCCCAGTGTGTCTCCTATTCTCAGGTTTGAGCTTTATTGCTCTAGTGCAGTGGTTCTCAACCTACCTAACACCACAATGTACTTTCATTGTTAAAAAGGGGTCGTGACCCACAGGTTGAGAACCGCTGCTCTAGTGCTCTCTGTAGGGCCAAGCATTACAATAATCATTAAAATCCTATTTAAAATAAAATGGTTTTTTTTAATAATTTTATTAAATCATAATTGTGTACATTGGTGCAATCATAGGGCAGAATGTGCTTCATATACAATCAGAAACATTTTGATCGTACTGTGAGAGATAGCCCTCATAGCATTTTCTTAATGGATTAATAAATTGTGGTACAT
>CAUYRH010052810.1:0-27660 GCA_963574655.1 Perodicticus potto
CTCAGTTTTTCCTTGTTATACAAGTTCACAGAACATACCTGGTGGTGGCAGTATCAGGATTACGTGTTAGGGTGAAGGAGGCTCTTAAGTCACATGGCTACTGTGATTATGATTACTAAATTACTGAAAGAGCTGCATGGACGTTTGTGTTCATCTGGGGCTCAGAGTCAGGACAATTTCTCAGCATGTGCCTCAGCACTGGCTTAACCTCCTGGCTACTTTGTCATGAATTCCCATGTTCACAGTTCTGCCTCCACCAGACTGTGAGTGCTGTGAGGGTAGGAAGCGTGCCCACTCTGATACAAGGCACTGACTCTAAGAAAGCTGCTGTGTCAAGGGCTTAACATTTAATCTGCACAGGAACCTCGTGAGGCAGATTTACTGTCACCAACTTGATTTTATAGGTGAGGAGGCTGGTTATGAAGCACCACAGTGCCAGCTGTGTCATACAGGAAGTGTTAGAACTGGTATTTGAACCCAGCGTCTCTAGCTAGAGCTCTGTGATGCAGCTGAACAGAAGGAAGGTGGGTGGGACGAGATGACTTTTTCCTCTCAGGCCTTGCTCAACTGAGTTGGTCCAGATAGTAGATCCCATCATGTGGGACCAAAATCCTCCTTCACAACAGAAGATTTCTCTACCCAGCTCCTAGAAGTGGTGCTATTGAGGTGAGAGCATCTGAGTTTTGCCACAGGCATTACCCTCCTCTCCTGAAGCTGCCTCACCCAAGGTCACATTCCCTGCCAGTGACTGGTGAAAGCCTGGTACACAGGCCATCTCCCTCCCTTCACTGGGCTAATGTTCTAGTTGTCTCATGAGATCAGGTGAAGTCTCTGCTTGCTGTGGCATCACAGGCCAACTTCCCTCTGTGCCTAGGAATACCTTTCTTCCGGCAGAGCCTTGGACCCAGCCTGGGAGATGGTGTGGTTGCCCCCACTATAAGAGACCCCCTCCATAGCTGCTTCCACCTTCTCCTCCCCCCTCTTTTTATGTTTCTCTTCCTCCTCCTCCTCCTCCTTAGCTCCTCAGGCTGTGCCCCTCCCCTCTTCTTGCCCTGTGTGTTGATCTATCATGAGCAGAAAGCTGTAGTTCATTCAGCCAGATAGCTCAGATGAAACAGCCACACAGTTCAGGGAAAAATATAGCGTCGTTTTTTTTTGTTTTTTTTAAACATTTGGAGTATTTCCTTTTTGGTACATTTTTTAAATCATACTAGATACACTGACTTCAACTAAATGTTCTTGTCTAACTCAGTTGAGGATGACAGGGAAAGCTCCATTCCATGGAACAGGGCCACTGGGATGCAGTCAGGGCAGCCCTGACCACACAGGGAAGCACAAGAGAGGGGGCTTTAACCAAAATTTGGACTACAGTCCAAATGTTGGGGAGTTTGAAAGTTAGGATTGGGTACAAGGGGCTCAGTATTGTTCTCTCTCCATCTCTCCACCAGAGATGCCCTTGCTAATGCTCCTGCCTCAGGGCCTTTGCACCTGACCTTCTGCCCTGGAGTGCTCTCCCCCCACTCTCCACATGTCTCCCTCCCTCATTGCTTACAGCCTTTGCTCAATTTCATATTTCCAGTGACACTTTCCATGACCCCTTCTACCCCACCACGCCCACACTGCCTTGTTTTGCTCCCTGATTTGCTCCCTGATTTTCAGAATTTGACATAGCTCCCATTCTGTGAGTTGGGGTTATCATGCCTCCATCTAGCATCTGCCCAAAGCCAGGGACCTGGTCTGTCT
Organism: Perodicticus potto; assembly: GCA_963574655.1. Lineage (NCBI taxonomy): Eukaryota > Metazoa > Chordata > Mammalia > Primates > Lorisidae > Perodicticus > Perodicticus potto. The sequence continues at coordinate 1,744 of CAUYRH010052810.1, forward strand.
ACTGCTGTTTCTCCTGCACCTAGACAAGCACTAGGAACATAGTTGGTGCTCATCCAATACCTGCTGCATGAGTGACTAAGGTGAAGCAGAGCCCTCTTGAGCTGAAGAGAGGACTTTGAGGAGATCTGGCAGAGAAAACACAAGGGCAAAAGTTGAACGCAGAAGGGGTCAAAGGGAGGTCAACAACCTGGAAGGAGGGCATGAACCAGGCTGGAAGACCAGTTAGGTCTGTGTTCTGAGGGTTTGCACTTGGGAAAGGGAAATGTGTGTCTAGGGCATTTCAATTATTTTGTATGTCTGTGCATGAGGTGGCTAGATCATATGTTAGTTCTATATTTAATTGCTTGAGAAGTGTCTGTGCTACTTTTCACAACTGCACCATTTACATTCTTAACAATAATGCAGAGTTCTAATTTCACCAAATCTGTGCTCTTTTCTGATTTATTTTCTTTTTTGTTTCTTTTTAATAATATTCATCCTGTGATGTAGCTCATTGTGGATTTGGTTTGCATTTCCCTAAGATTAGTAATAATGGGTATCGTTTTACATGCTTCTTAGCCATAAAAGATGGAGGGATGTCCATTCACGTGGTTTGCCCAATTTTAAATTGGATCGCAGGTGTAAATATGGAGGAGTTGTTTTTGTAATCTAGATATTAATTCCTTTGTCTTTTTTTTTTCTTTCTTCAGACATTCTTACTTTGTCACCCTGGGTAGAGTCCCATGGTATTGTAACTCATAGCAACCTCCAACTCTTGGACTCAAATGATCCTCTTATCTCTGCCTTCCAAGTAGCTGGCACTACAGGCATGCACCTCAGTACCTGGCTACTTTATAGAGATGGGGTCTCACTCTTGTTCAGGCTGGTCTGATCTCCTGAGCTCTAGCAATCCACCCAAATCAGCCTCCTAGAGTGCTAGGATTAGGAGTGTGAGTCTCCATGCTGGGCCGAAGATATTAATTTCTTGTCACATATAAGATTTGTAAATATTTCCTCTCATTCACTGGGTTTCTTTTACTCTCTTGTCAGTATTTTATGCACATCTATTTTCAATTTTTATGAAAACCAATTTGCATGTTTTCTTTTGTTGTCTGTGCTTTGTTTATATCCAATAAATCTTGCCTCATCTAATGTCGTGGGGCTTTTCCCCTCCTGTATTTTCTTCTAAGAATTTTATATGTTTAGGTCTTATGTGTTTGATTGATTTTGAATTAATTTTTGTATATGGTATAAAGAAAGGGTCTCCCTTCTTTCTTTTGCATGTGGATAGCTGCTGTTCCCAACAATATTTGTCCTGTCCACTTGAATGGTCTTGGCCCTTTGTCCAACATTAGTTGACCATATAGTCAAAGGTTTATTTCTGGGCACTCCATTCTATTCCATTCATCTGTATGCCTGTTATTATGTCAGTACTACATTGTTTTGATTATCATAGCTTTGTAGTAAATATTGAAATGAGGAAGTGTGAGTTTTCCAACTTTGTTCTTTTTCAGGATTGTTTTATCTCTTTGAGGTTCCTTAAGATTCCATATCAATTTAAGAATTGGTTTTTCTATTTCTGAAAAATGATCATTGGAATTTCTATAAGAATTGCAATGAATCTATAGATTGCTTTGTGGAGAATTGACATCTTCACAATAAGTCTTTCAAATCATGAACATAGGATGTGTTTCTATTTATGTACATCTTTAATTTCTTTCATCAATGCCTTATTAATTTTAGGGTATTATTCTTTTTTTTCTTTTAGTTTTTATTAAATTTGCAGTGTTTTTTTTTTTTTAGAGACAGAGTCTCACTTTATTGCTCTCGGTAGAGTCCTGTGGCGTCACAGCTCACAGCAACCTCCAACTCCTGGGCTTAGTTTTATTTTTATTTATTTATTTTATTTTACATATTCATGTGTTTATTAGGTTTCCACTTTTTGCCTTCACAGAATTAAAAAGCCTTAAAATTTAATAACAATAACAATGTTTAAGATATGGACTAGAAACAAAAACCTCGAAAAGAATACACGAAGACAAATACATTCAGAAAAGAAAGCAGACAATTACTGCATCAAAATATTAAGCAATATTAATAAAATAATGCAAGGAAAAGGACATTCACATTGTCAAGTAAGAGTATGTCTATTATAGAGAGCTTTAACTCTGAAGTTCAGTATGGAGTCATCAGTTAACTTCTTATTTTTTTCCAAAGTCTCAAAAAATAGACAACTAATATTTATAAATAAAAGTAAAAGATAATTTCAAAATCAGATCATGCCAAATCTTACAGACCATAGAAAAAGAAGAAATATTTCAAAGTCATTCTACTTAATCTAGATACACCTGATATTAAAATTGGAGAAAATATAGTGTTATAAAGGGAAATTACAAACATATTTCACTTATAAATGAGGATGCAATATCCTAAACAACATATTAACAAGTTGAATTAAAAATTAATGTTTAAGTTATGTACTTTGGTCACAATTGAATCCAGTTTATGTAAGAATTAGTCACTATTTTCTATTCTTTTTTTGTTTTCATTATTTTTATGGCTGAATAGTATTCCATTGTGTGTGTGTATGTGTGTGTGCATCACATTTGCTTTATCCAGTGATCCAGTCATCCACTGATGGGTACTTAGGTTGCTTCCATGTCTTTGCTATTGTGACTGGTGCTCCAGTGAACACACTGGTAGGACATCTTTTTTGATACAATGTTTTCTTCTCCTTTGTGCAAATACCCAGTTGTGGGATGTCTGGACTGAATGGCAGTTCTGTGTGTAGATCTTTGAGAAATCTCCATGTACAGTGTTAAGTATTGAAGGAATTTAGCAGGTGGGATTCAGGTAGGAAAACAAAAACCACTTTAAATATTTTTAAAAGAGGGAATTTTGAACAGGGGATTGGTTACACAGGTGGTAGAAGACACACAGGGGAAGTGAGTCAGCTTTGCAATTAGCAACAGCAGAGGGACACAGTGTCACCACAGTGTAAGGCCTAAGGCCATTTGGGGGGACCTGCAACCACAGGGTCCTGTCTGGTGGGAGCTTGAGATTCAGTCCTTAACACAAATGCTGTCTGAGGTCAAGAGGGAGGGAAGAAATATTCCAGCTTGGCCCTTTCTGCCCCGGTCACTTTCTCTCTAGTGTCTCCCATCTGCTGAAGGCAGCTGGATCTGCTGACAAAGGAGTCTGGGAAACAGTATGCAAAGTTAGTGACATCACCCCTCATTGGGGTCCCCAAGATGTCCTCCAGGTTCTGTGTTTCTCTAGGAGAACTCACCAGACCTGGTCATCCTTATAGCTATGATCACAATAAATTTACATACAAAAAATGCACTTAGGCAAAGTCCAGAGGAGCCAAGCAGAAGCTTGCATGGGTGTCTCTCAGTCATGTCACAGGAGATGTTCTTAATTCCCTAACCCTGATTTGTGGCAGCAAGTGTGTGATGTCATCTTCCAGGGATGCTGGTGGGGGCTCAGAGCCCAGAAGTTTGGCAGGGGAATGGGCAGGTCACATAGGCACCCTCTGCCTACCTTGTACCCAATTCCCAGACTCCCTGAAGGAAAGCAGGCATTCAGCACGAAGCACAAGTTTCGTTCAGTTTAAGCATGTGAACTATTCTTGTCAGTTAGGGAACAGTGACAGGACTTCTAACATCCAAGTTCCCAGATGCAGGCCAAGGGCCAGTCTTGCAAGCTGGCATTTCTAAGGCCAGTTTCAGGTTTATTATGTTGACTCTTTTCTCTACACTCTCCCATTTCTCTCCCCCAGTATAGGGAAAGGGGAATAGGGCCAAACAGTTTCAGGGCTGTCACAACGAACTGTGGACTTCTTCATGATGTGGCCAGTCCTCCCTTCCAGACATTGTTGAGATGTCAGCAATGGCCTGGAGCAAGAGGAGATACTAGTGGGAAGGTCTCATGGGAATTTCCATTCTGCTCCTCCTTTCCTGGCCTCAGGATGAGATCCCTGCAGAGACATGAGAGACATGCATTCCCTCCACCTGCAGGGGCCCAGGAATACTCTTCCACTCTTCTGCACCTGCAGGGGTCATGTTCCCAATGTTCTGTGGACTGAAACTTGAAGAAAGTGGCTACTTACCCCTCATCGCCTACTTGCCGAGCAAGAATACCTAAAGACATCACTTTGGGATCTTGGCTACTGCCAGAAGTATGTGACGACATTTAGGGGTTATGGACAGACAAGAAATGCATGGGAGGAGGGATCCCAGGTTCTCTACCTTGACCCTTTAATTCTGAGTTTTTATTTCTATGGTACTGACACTCTCCTCTCCAGACAAACCATATTTTTACCAGTTGGTAATACCCAGGGAGTGGAAGGTATTTGCTCAGGTGATGGATTTTCTGGTAAATTTTATTTGATTTACACGCAAAACCTCACATCTCAAACATACAAACAAACAGAAAACTCAGTCATGTCTGGACACTGTTGTTTTTTTCCAGCTGAACAAGACCTGGGTTTTGTTGGTTACAGATTTCCAAAGAGAGTTGAGTGGATATAAATAACAACTGACCTCGTTCAAAGAAGCCAAGTCCTCGGACATGAATGATCCAAGGTCATCTCTGGGGAGAGCCTTTCTCCTCTGTTGGCCTTGACCCTATAGGAGTTGGGGGAAACTTTCTACTCCAGGAGGAGAGGTACTGGAGGAGAGGGTGAATGGGAAACTGAATGAATAGTTTATTATCGTGTTCTAGCCCACAGTCATCAGCAGTTAGCAAAAGTGAGTGTCCTCCATATCTTTATAGAAGCCTCAGGGGAGTTTTCACAAAGTCTGACATGATATTTAAAGCCCCAAGAAGGAATTTATACAGTACTATCACAGCTGCCACCACAGTTGGGTATGGTGTCTAAGAGAAGACTGTTCCTCTGGCAGCCTCCTCTCCTCCTTCTTTTAGGAGACAAGTACATCCATGTTGAAGACAGCCCCAGAGGGCAGGATCTTTCCTTTAGCTTCCCTGGGCCTGGCTCTCTCTCACCTGGGCTCTATAATCACCTGAAACTCACCTTCCCATGGAGCAGTGGTGATGGCTGGGTTGGTTCCGCTCAAGGCCAGACCTCTAGGAAGAATGAAAATAATGAAAGGTTTAACCAACTCACTTACTGACAGTGAGTATTTTTGTCTTTTAAAAATATTTTAGTTGTAGTAAACTATACATAAAATTTACCTTCTTAATGATTTTTAATTATACAACTGAGTAGTGTTAGAGATATTCATATTATTGTGTGATCAATCTCCAGAATGTTTCCATCTTGCAAAACTGAAACTCTGTACCCACTAGACAATTCCAGGTGAACGTCTGTGTCTGAGTGAGTGTGTGTCTGTACCCAAGGCTGTGCACAGTAGTGAGACTGTGAGTGTGCCTGAGTGTCTGTGTGTGTGTGGGTACTTGTGACTGTCTGTGCCTCCGTGTTTGTGCATCATCTGTGTGATCACATGTGACTGTGTGTGTGCAGATCTGTGTGAGTGTGCAAAGGCAAAGGGATATCTCTTGGAGAGGGATTTAGCTTCAGAAAGTGTTCCCCATTGGGTTCTTAAGTCCTCCAGAGTCTGAATAGACCTTTAAAGTTTAAGGAGTCTTCAAGAGATTTTGAAACTAGAGAAGATCTCACAAAACATGACAAAGGTCAGAAAAAACTATTTCTTATACAGAAAAAGACTTTTCAGATTTGAAAGGAAAATATTTTAATGTAAAATGTGAAAGACATCCAGAGTAAGAAGGAACACTCTTAAGAAGTTGTAACCAGCCAGGTGAGGTGACTCATGCCTATAATCCCAGTACTTTGGGAGGCCAAGGGCAGGGGGATTGCTTGAGGCCAGGAATTCGAGACTAGCTTGGATGACATAATGAGCCCCATCTCTAGAAATGTAGATAAAACAAAAAATTAGTCAGGCATGGTGGTGACTTGGGAAGCTGAGCCAGGAGTATTACTTGAACCCAGGAGTTGCAGGTTGCAGTGGGCTGTGATCCTGCCATTGCACTCCAACTTGGGCAATAGAAAGAGAGACTTCATCTCAAAAAAGAAAAAGAAGAAGGAGAAGGAGGAGAAGTCATAACCAGCCTCACTGAATACAACAGACGCATGTGTTTTATTCAATTCATTCATTATGCTGGAGTAGATTATGTCAATAATTATGGAGTAGATACAGAGTTTCTTGCCCCATTGACCACTGAAATAAAGCAAGAGGCCTACATCCACTCATTCCACATATCTCACATTGCAGGAGAAAAAGCATTCAATGATAACAAAACATTATGAAAAAATAGCAATTACAATGATCACACAGCAATGCATATGAACTAATACGGTTAGCCCAATTATATTATCCTTATATTATTATATGTTCAGATCAAAAGATTTGTTTGTATATAGCCTACTGGATGTAAAGGCATGCTATGTACCAATCAATCTATAAGTTTCAGCCAATAGAAGGCAGCAAACTGTAAAACCTTGTTAAAATAGGGTAAACTCCAACCTGTAGTCAATCCAGCCATTTGTGTACCTCTCTTCAATTTCCTGTACATCACTTTCCTTTTTCTATCTATAAATCCTCTCACCACTCAGCAGTGCAGGAGTCTCTAAACCTATCCTAGTTCAGGAGATGCCTGATTCTTGAGTCCTTTTTTGCTCAATTAAACTCTTTAAAATTACCGATAATTTGTCTAACATTTTTCTTTTAACAAGGTAAAATGATCAGCAAAAGTTAAACCTGTCAATAATTATGCAAATTTATTACAAATGCATTAATTAAAAGAGTTGTGGCAACCAAAAACACCAGATAATGAGGATGCTCTATAAACACTATTGGGTTCACTGAAATTGCCAGTGTGCTGACCAGCTGTGTGCACACAAGTGCGTGTACAGGTGCAGCAAGAGCTTTGCAGTGTTCCCAAGAGTAACAGACAGCTGAAGTTGGAATCTCGGCTTCCTCATCTACCATCTACATGACCTCAGGCACATTACTTAACCTCACCTGTGAAACTGTGACCATAAGAGTGTCTGCTTCACAGGTCAAAGAGAGAATACCTATAAAAAGTCTTCTGAAGTCCCCAGCAAAAAGCTAGCTCTAAAACAACACTACCAATAGTGATAGGTAGGTACTGAACCTTACCTCATCCATAATGAATATTTTTACTTTTTCTGAGAAGTTCACCTGTCTTTTCTCATGACCAGGGAGGTGAATATTTAATTTGCTAATAATTTCAGGTGATTTGGGGAGAGGAGTTATAATCAGCATTAATTGCAGGATTTTTCAGTCCAGAAGCTCTTCAGAAATTTCATGTGCAATCCATACTTGGTTGGAGGGGTGGGGTGTTAGATTTATAATTGGCTGGTTGTGGTTGTGTATGTGAGGATATGTATGGCTCTATTTATAACTGAAACAAATGAAAAACCTTCCATTTTGAAGCCACATAAGGAAGCTCTTGGGAAAGTGGGTCAGGGAAGGATTTTAGTGAAGTATGCCAAGTGAATGGACCAGTTCTCTTTGGAAGTCCACATTCAGGTAGGCTTCCTGGGCAGATCTTCTGGGCATCTCAGCAAACTCTTCCAACGTGGGCCATGGTAGCAGGCCGGAAGGGGCCCCCTTGTTTAATGCAGGCCTTTGGCCAAAGTCCCTGCTGCCCCCTTGTAGCCTCACAACTGCACACTCTTGTAGCCTCACAATGCATGCTCTTGCTGATGGGTGAAGCACTGACACCAGGCCTGCAGGGCTCTTCTGGAAGGAGCCAAGAGAAGGACAGGCTCTGAAACTTGGAAACTGGAAGAGAAGCTTGTAGTAAGGCCAGGCCGGAAATGGAAGAGACGTGATGTTCGGCGTGATCTTCTGGATAATGATGTACGAATTTCTAAAGCAAGCCAAAGGCCATTGCATAATCACATGTGTGTGTACTAAGAAACAGCCAAAGAACAGGGCAAGTTCTCTTTTTTTTGATGTTCACTCAGCAATTTCTGAAGTGAGGTTTCAGATATCTGTGCCAGAGCCCTTCCTGTGAACGTGCTTCTTCTTAGTGCATTTCTCTTCTCATCATGGTAACTAGAAGTGGTTAAAACACCATCTGAAATACTCACTGTACCATATGGACTTGTATCATGATCCATGGAAAATATTTCCACTATACATTTATAACTCAAACAAGAATAGTTTATGTATGGATGTATTAATAAATTCAGATATTGTGACTTACCCAGATGAGTTTCTTGTGCCCACATTCTGAAGAAGATAGCACAGACACCAGAGAGTATAAGAAGTTGTATTAGGGGGTCTTGAGTTGTCCCTTCTACTCCCGTATTCTATGTGTGATAATGATTTGACATCAACCTTAAAAAAAGTCATCTAATATCTGTGACTTATTAATAAGTCCATTGTCCTTTATTATTCAAATTCTTTGATTATTCAAATCCATAAGCCCTTTAAAACTTTCTGTTTGGAGGAACAGAACCAACAACGTTTTATAAGTTTAACAGTGTGATACCAGGTGACATTGTGCTTTATGGATTTGAACTTGGTCTGTACTGGTATATTTTGCTACTATGTTTTCACATTATATTTAATTTCTTAAAGTACTGTGTGTTTTTCTATGTATATAAGTGTGTGTATGTGTATGTGTGAATATGTATTTCTTTGGCTTTTATTCAGTACTTTCTTTTATTTGTCTGGAAACATCCCACCTCAAACCCAAGGGGTTCTTTATTGATTGTGCTCATCCACTCATTAGGTGTGTTCACTGGTTTCCTAAGATGAATCAATTACCCCTGCCTCCTGGTCTTCACACCACATGCAGTTCCCTCCCACAGTGAATCTGGCATTAACCAGCATAGTACGTTGGAAACAACACTGTGCTGTCTTCAGCCTAAGGTATATGCATCCTGTCAGCTTTCATTTTCCGCTTTTCAGACTATAAACCAACATTGAGAAGTCCACCCACATGTAGAGGGACCATGAAGAGAAGCCATGTGGAGAGGTGGAGTCCTGGAGAGCCCATGGAGACAGAGTAGCCTCACAGTCACAGAGTCAGCCATCCCCGTCAACCTGCAGGGTTACCAAGCCGTTTCCGTGAGCCATCTTGCAAGTGGATCCTCTGGCCCAAGTCAAAGAGTTGCAGATGATGTACATGAAGCAGAGATAAACTGCCCTGGTGAGCCTCACTAAAATCATAAAATGGTGAGCAATGAAGTTAAGTGGCTGCTATTCTATTCCACTAAAGTTTGAGATTGCCTGTTTCATAGCAATAGACAAACTAAGACACATCAATACAATAAATATATATCTAACCTACTACTATAATATTGTAATAATATACCAATAATATTGAATATATTACATTATAACAGAAAAGAACATAATATCTATCTTTTAGGCATACAGTCCAGAGGAGAAACTATATTAAAAACTAGTCTTTGGAGATTTATTCAAGAGGTCTGTTTCTATGATTTTATAAACTTCAAAATATTTCATTTCTTGTTCCCAAGACAGATATCTTTCCTATCAATCTAACCCAGTATAAAATACATATGCAAAAATACATGTTGATTAATTAATGGATTAAAGTCAGTGGAATTTTTATGACAGTGAAAGCATTATGGTTGCTAACCAAAAATAGGAAGTAAAGGCTTTTAGTGAATTATGTATGGAGTGCTGGTTTTTATTTTATCTCTGTCTTAAACAGTCAGCCACTCGCTTTAAACTTTAGTTTCTGAGGCTGACAGTCACATAGAAGGGAGCACCAAATAATTGCAAGTGTAATTATAATTTATGCTCACTAATGCTTTATTCTCATGCAGTAGATTCTTATTTAAGTAAAATGTGCCTGATTCCCCCATTCTATCCAAATAGGAACCAGTTACCCACCTACATTTCCATCCATAGGGCTTCTCTTTCCTCCACACTTCCTTGGGCTTTCACTAGGGCTTTTATATGGGTTTCTGTCAAATCAACCTTAAGCATGGAGTGAGCATGGAAGGTATCCTATACCACCAGACCTGGGAAGCTGCTATGCATCCCCTGCCAACCATTATCCTCCCTGCTCTGATCAGGGGACACTGAGAGAGGGCATGATTCCCGTAAAATGTCTTTCAGAGGTTGAGCTTGGAAATATTGGCACAGAAACTTGGTAAATAGATGAATGGTGGTAAATCCACTCAATACTCTTATCCACTCCCACCAACTTCCCTTTTCTCCACTTGTATTGTTTTCAACCGCATAACCTTAGAACCCTGAGGCAAGATCTCAGTTTGAGAGGGAGTCATTGCCATAAGAAAAGAAAATTAAAATATGCCATACATTAACAAAATCAAGTTAATTAAATCAACTGGTGAGTTAACATGGCATGGCTTCTTTCTAGACCCATTCAGTGCTTGTTTATGCAATTTTCCATAGTACTAAGTTCTTTACATTTTCACTTCTATTTAATTATCTATATACTTTTTGTGTCACAGCATACATTTTAATTTTCATATGAATAACAATCTTTTCTATAAGAGAAATACAAATATACATATATGCATTTAAAGTATGTTTAAAATACATAAGACATTTACATGTATGCACGTAATGTATATGTGTATAATAGGTGTCATAACATTGAACTGTCTAGAGAAAGGCTAGAAATCAGAAGTATTTTACTTTTTTGTTTGTTTTTTTATTTTTTGAGACAGAGTCTCACTCTGTTGACTTTGGTAGAGTGCATTGGCATCATATCCACAGTAACCTCAAACTCTTGGGCTCAAGCGATCCTCTTGCCTCAGATCCTCTTGAGTAGCTGAGACTACAGGTGCCTTCCAGAACACCGGGCTAATTTTTCTATTTTTGTAGAGCTGGGGTCTCGCTCTTTCTCAGGCTGGTCTTGAACTCCTGAGCTGAAGAAATCCACCTGTCTCAGCCTCCCAGAGTGCCAGGATTACAGGGATGAGCCACCGTGTCTGGCCTTTACTTTAATTTTTAACCTTTGCCTTTATAATACTTTCACTTTAAATAAGCAACTGAACTTTCTATCACTCTTTAAATTGAGATTGATTCTAGAAAACACAGTTGTGATCCATTTGTTGTGCAATAGTAATACTTTGTAGTTGTCCAGTCCCCTACCCTTCTTGCAAAGCACTTTTAGAATTACTGGATAATTCCCACGATAACCCTCTACAGTATTTCTAGTACACAAATAAAGAAATGGAGGCTTTGGAGAGGTGGAGGGGACTAACTCTTAATAATATGGCTTGCACGTCACAGATCTGGAATTCAAATAAAGTTTTAAAAAATCAAATCCAGTATCTCAGCTAACTGCACCTTTACCAAACCTCTGTCTGTCTCTTGCTCAAAATTGCCTTCCAAGCTCACATGTTCAAGGGTCTCTCTAGACCTGGGCTTCTATTGCTCCTGGGAGCCACATTTGGCTGTGTCCACACACTATGAGCAGGGAGGGACACAGGCCCAGGTCTGAGTGAAAGCACTAAAGCAAGTGGCCAGCTAGTGTCTAATGAAGCTGTCCCTGTCCCTACCACCTGGTAAGTGAACAGACTCATTTTTGTAGGCCCCCCTATGAGTCAGGAATTCTATTACAAGCTGCAGGGAATTCAATGGGGAGCAAAAAAATGAGACTACCTACTTAGAAGGTAATAGTCAGTCCCTAGGCTTCCAGTGATGGAGAAGAGCAGCATTTCATGTCTATTCTGGACGCTTCTCCCCCAAGCATGTTTTCTGATGGTTCAGACTTATAGAATTTTGCTATGCCCTCTGGATCACCTTGGTTACTCAGAGCAGTTGAGAATCACCCATCTGCTCTAAATACAACATACTAACTACCGTCCTTATTCCCACTTTTGCTTCCCACCATTTCTTCTCTAGCCTAAAAAATGCCTTTCAGCACAGGCAGGAAATATGATGGAAGAACTTTCCAGTCAAACAAACAATAAACAGAAAATGCTCTTTGTTGCTGGCCCTTGGTGATCAAAGTGCCCCACACATGTTTGCCAGCTGTAGTTCAGATGGTTTCTATTTCACTCAGCATTAATTTTTTATGAAATATCTCTAGGGCCCAGGGGACCCATAATTGGCTTTTAGTTCTTTATTCCATGCTGCCGTGTCTAATTGCTGAGATGGGTCCATGATAAGATTCACATTTTAAGGTGGCGTTAATGTATTTACCAGCCTTCCCGGCTGCAGGCAAGCTCACATCTCTGCACGGAATTTTAATCATGCATTGCCTTTAGAGGGGAGATGGAGGTATTATTGGACTCAATACACTTGCTTTTCTTTTGAGTATTATCATCATTTTTTTTGAGTATTTCACATCAATATACTTGCTTTTCTTTTGAGTATTATCATAATTTCTTTTGAGTATTTCACATCAATGGCATAGCATACACAACAATGGAAATTACAAGCCTCAGACTCTATTTCCTAATTTAAATTTTATCCTTAAGCATATGGAGTATTTGTGTAGCAGTGGTAAGGCCTATTTGAAATGAAACCTGCTATTTATATAAAACATGCTTATTTGGTTATTTACAATATGAGATCTCTTGGGTAGTAGGTGTGTCTTCCCTCTCGCCTACTAGCAGCAGACTGTACTGTGTTTCTGACTGTCTCTGGATGCTTTAGTGAAACTAGCAAGTAGCTCTCACTATCTGAGAACCTCTTTTGCACTCGTTGTCACTAAAGCACCCCGTGCACTTTTAGAAAACACTGTGATTGCAAAACAACAGGGTTGGCAGAGCTGTTGATTGCCAGGGGTCCACATGCAAGGCCAATGCTGAAATCTATTTCATTAATTTCAGATGTCCTTTTTCTTGCCAACTTCACATGTTTTATAAAAAAATAAGGAAAAGAAGAAGAAAATAAAAAAGCTCGGTCATCTGGCCTCACTTCCTTAAAGTGGAGCTAATAGAGGTATTCAGGATCTGACTAGAGCAGCTGATTTCTTTTCCAGCAGTGACTGTAGTTACACACCCTGTACAAACCGCATGCAAGATCCCCTCCTCAACATATTTGTACATTCTCGACTTCTCCAATTGGTTTCAACTGTTAACAAGTTCCAGGTTTTGCACACATAGCTACATTTGGGGGAGACAAAGAAAGACTTCATTTTAGGCAGTTTTACCTTAACAGCACTATTTCCAGTTTCCTGATCCCATCAAGTAGCTATTTTACCTTGGATTTGTGTTAGCAGTATTCCCTTTGCTCAAAAGTACTCAGGACTCTACACTTGACTGTCCGGCTTTTGAAGCAGCCCCTGGTTGAGTACCCGCCCTCTCCATGATCATTAGCTTCCTTTCTTCTGCAAGATTCTAATCCAGTAGGCATCTTCCCACTATTGTTAGCCTACAAATTTGCTAATATTCAACTCACTCTTCACATAACATAAAAATCTCTGCTCCTTGAAGTGTCCAAGGATGTGAAGGCTGAATACGTGGGGAGGAGCTGCTTTTTAATGTGTTTTTTATCCTGTGCTCTCAAGCTAGAGAAATCTCATTCAGTTATGTGTGTTCAGTCCTTGAAGACAAAAGGCAGTGCTTCTATTTGAAGCATTGGTTCACTCAAAGGGAAGCAATCAATTGTATTCTGCAAGTACTCATTGAATACTTCCTAGGACCTACGAGTGGTTCACGGCAGTGTCTCCCAAAGGACAGTGTGCACCACAATCACCTAGAGAATTTTTGATTAAAGTTTTTTTGTAAGACATCCCAAGAAAATGATGTTGCTGCAGCAGTTACCCACCTTTGAGTAACACTGCCATGAGAGACCTCTTAATAAATTCTCAGGGAAGGTTTTGTGGGAAAATATTGAAACACATTTAGGCAATAAGACAAGGAATAATACAGGGCCAAATAATTCAAGTCCAAAAATGCATGCTAGAGATGTTGAATGCCAGTGGTCTTTAGGAGGTGATGGAAACCACTAACCACTGTGGACCAAAAGTGTCAGGTTAGTCACCACTATCTGGGGTAGAGGCAGCAGAATTAAAGAGTATGATGTGCAAGGGTGAAGAAGAAAGAGGAAGGCTTTCTGGGGCAGGAAAATGAAGGAGGAGCTCACACTGAGAACTGATGAGATTAGTTTTGCAGAAGTAAATTAAGGCCAATCAAATAAGAACAAGTCAAGTGTACTTATTCAGAGTTTGTGAGAGTCAGCCACCATCACTGTCTTTTGGCAGAGACCCAAAGGCAGGTGGAAGAGTGGGGAAGCTTTAGAATGGAAGAATGGGAAGGCTTGAGATGTGCCCCCAGTGGAAGGTTATTGGTTCAGGGAACTGGAGGCAGCTCATGGAAGTGGGCATCATGTGTGATTGGGTAGGGGGTGTGTTTGGCTTTCTCTAGTGTATCCTAATTTGGAAGTAGGGACAAAAATTATGGAAGCTGTCAGTTGTTAATCACATCCTGGGCATTCGGTATAGAAGCTAGTCTATCCTGGGAGCCAAATGGTATAGAAGCTATTGCTTGGCTTGCTGAGTTGTTACCTGGCATGGCAAACTACTTCTTATAAGTCTCACTTACAAATAGCAAGCTGGCTTCATGACCGGCTACTTAGAGAGAGATGGCCGGTCTCCAGGGCAGTTTCCTGCAGGTTGCGTATAGTAGTCTGTCTGGATTCATATTCTGGCATTGTCTGTGTGTATACTCACTCTCTCATTTCCAGGTTTTGTGGGTTTGTGCTGTTGTCATCCATCCCTTCCTATTTCTTGTCTTAATTTTCCAGGAATGTGAACATGTGGCCTCAGTTTATTTAACAGATGCCTTTTGAATGTTTCTTCCTTTTTTTTTTCTGAGTATGTAGAAGCTCCTCTTTGTTCTGCTTCTTCTGTTGTCCCTCAGACTGATGACAAACAAACTTCTCCTGCAGGAGAACACATTGGTCTAGTCGTCCCTGAGTGAAGCACGAGTCTCAGTCTGTGTTATTGCTCACAGGGTACATGCTACAGCCTGTGTCAAGATATCACTGTGTAAGAGGGGTCTAGAACTGAGTGTCATGGGTCTTCCCTTGACCTCTTATATGAAAGGACAACTGAGTGCCTTGTGTCTGCAGAAACATCCAAGTCTCCAGGTGGAGGGGCCCTGCAGGGTCCCCTTGGGTGGATGCAGTTGTCCTTTGCCAGTGTAGGGAGGCTGAAACTCTGCAGATGAGGTCCTTTGCTGCCTAAGCTAAAATCCTGCAGGCTCAAAGGCCCCAAACAACTGAGCAGGGTCACCTCTTTTCCTGGCAAGTGCTAAAAAAGGCTCCACATCAGTGTTCCCCAGATACCACGTTGAGGCTTTGCAGGACAATTCTCTGTTCTCACCATCTGTCAGCAGCTGCTTTGGCCATGAGTTTGGCTGCCAACTTGTATTTACTATCAGAGACATTCTTCCTTCTGCTATCTTGACTGGCTGTTAGATGGTACCTAACCTTTTAGCCACCTCCCTAATTCTGCAGGTGGCTCTCCACTATTTATCCCCTTTTCTTTTGCTCTCTGAAACTCTTCTTGGTGTGGTTCCCAGGATGTCTAGTGAGCCCGGAGCACCTAATTAATTCTCTCAGTGAAGCTCACATGTTGGGCCATCTTTTCTCATTTTTTATGAATTGCTTACATGCTGCACTCATATTCATTTCTCATGGAAAAATTCAACATGTAAATCCATCATATATTAATTCAGCAAACTAAAATGGCCATGGGCATTCAATGTTAAATATTTTAGCATTTAAAAAATCTATAGCAAAGATTTATCATTTACAATAAGCATAGCTATTATTAAAATAAATAATACATCTGGGAACTAGGACTCTCTTACTTTTGACTTCAGACGTGTTGGGTGTGTTTGGGCAAATGCATTCTTTTTTCTGAGCAGAAATCAAATATCTTTGTGTTGGCTGTGCAAAAGATGAAAAATTCAGTTACCAAAACAATGATTCTGTTATATATATTGAAATGAGAAACTCTTAGCTGATTCTCAATATTTATTCTCTCTTTCTTCTATAGTCATCAAATCTCCAATTTTTAGCTATGTACTTGTCTGCAAGAAGAATCTTATTTTTCAACTTCTCTTATATCTGGTTATAGCCAGGTGACTAAATTATGGACAAAGATATATAAATGTGGGGGGTGTGAAATTTCTGGCATGAATTCTTAAAGGGTGGCAGTGTGCCCCTTTGTGCCCTATTTCCTTCCTGTTGGCTTGAATGTGAACATGATGCCTGGTTCTAAAGCAGCCAGGCTCATCACAGGGGGATGTAGCACCTTAAGGATGGTATATGACACAGCAAATTAGAATGAGCCTGAGCTCATTCCAGACCTGGACCACTTCCATTATGTGACAGTGAAATAAACATGTGTTCAGTTTTTTAAAAAGCATTGTTATTTTCAGTTTTTAAATCACTTGTAAATCTAATCCTGATTAATCAAACAGCAATAAAATCAAAGCTCAAGGAAAAAGTTTTGCTTTTTTTTTTAAAGAATGGTAAAGGCACTCAGACCAAATGGGACTGCCTAAATACACCTGGATGCATCTTCATCAGAGTTGCATTAGAACTTCTGTAAGTTGACCACCCAAGGGACTATAACAGAGTTGGTCAATGTATGGAGGTGGTCAACATAAGAAACTAGGCTTACTGTACTGATACGTACATGTGGTGCATGTCTGGTCTATGAAAATTAGGTCAACTTAAGGAGGTGGTAATGTACGGAGGTGGTCGACCATGGAGGTTCTGCTGTAGTACTTCAGCACAGTCTTCCATGATTAGAACTGCTCATATACACAGGGAGATGCTGAGGTCATTGTATCTATTCACTCCTGTTTGCCTTTGTGTTATCACTGAGAATAAAACAATATCAAGAATGTAAACAGTGATGATGTCATAGCACCAAGAAAACCTTAGGTTAGAAATGACAGAAAGATGAGTTTTCTTTAAAAATTAAAACCAATACAGAGTTAACCTAAAATAAATGCATGGCTTCATGGTCTCATTCTCAAATACATCTCAGGACAAACAAGTAATGTTAATGCAGTATGATTTAAGACTAGTGAAGTGGCAGGCACCCATGCTCAGAGCCTGAGCATCCCTGCTTGGTCTGAACACATTCAGATTTTTCTAAAACGCGCCTCTGGCCAAATAAAACATTTCTGTGAGCTGATACTATGCCTGGGCCTCCAGTTTATGCTCCTGGTAAATGTTTATCAACCTTTGAACTAGATAATAGTAGACTTTATTCCTGAAGCAAGAGATGATCTCAGGCTTCCAGGAGTTTATAAAGGGAAGGCAAGATAAGTCAGCATAATTTCTGTTTGCCTGTGGCTTTTGGAGCCTGAAATGCCTCATTAAAATCAGGGATTATAATCTGGGATGGTTGTCTTTGAGTTTGGCATGAAGTATGGAGGCCAAGGGAGTGACCCAGATCAGAAACCAAAGCCCAAATGCTGGACAGACAAAGGAAAGAAGTACACAGACAGGTTGAAATCAAGAGAATGAGAATTTCAAATCTAGACAGTAAGCCATCATCAGTCTGTGAAACATATAACAAGAAGTAACCTGAAGAAGCAGAAGAATGTTTTAAACTTTTAAATGAAACAAAATAAAATTGATGTGTTGTATATCAAAATCAGGGTTAAGGAAGAATAACATGCAGATAATAAAGACTAGATACAGATAAGCTGACAGTCATTCTTCCCATCTATCTACACAAAAATATTATTAAAGAGTCAAAAATAATGACATGAAATTAGGATGTGAGACAAAGCCTTGAGTTAATGACCTATCTACTTGGTTAAAATTGTCTTTTTTTTTTTTTAGTCTCACTTAGTCACCCTTGGTAAAGTGCTGTGGAGTCATAGCTTAGGTCTTAGGATTAGACGACTTAAAATCCTCTTTTAATTTAAACAGAAGACATTGTTCTGGTTCTGGACATTATTAGGACCACATTTACTCCCTTAAATCTCTAATTATATTATTGAAAAGTTTAAAAGATTATATCATAGACAAGTTTAAAAGATTATATCATAGGTCATTTTTACAACTGGCTATACTGGTCCAAGTCCCTATATAACAAAGTTGACAGAAATTCAGAAGATGAAATCATATATTCCTATAATATCATCTTTTTCCAGTGTGTAGCACTATAATTAGTGGATTAATTTTTCTTAGCTAGAAAAAAACTAGCTAGTTTAATCCACTAGTAGTGGGTTAATTTTTCTTAGCTAGAAAAAAACTAGATCATTTCATCTGGGATAGAAAAAAGACTAGAATATTAAAATATACTATGAAAAACCACATGCAACCAAAGGAAAAATAAATGAATCACAAATTTTAGGTTTTTATCATTACTCCCTTTACTTGTGAGCTATCTTCACTCTAGTGAAGAAAGACAGATGAATGAAAAATTGCCAAAGAAGTTCAACATACAGGAATACATATTGACATCTAAAAACATAGCTTGATAGCATCAGCCCAATTTCTCACAACTACACTGTGGGACAGATGGAGAAAGAAATTGACATCCAAAAGGTCACTGGTCTTGACATTCCTAGGACAAAAATGCTTCCAACTGGGAGTAAACCCACAAGTCACTGAAGTGTGGCAAGCTAATCTGCTTTAACACCTTCATCAAATATTTAGAAATGGTACAATATTCACTGGTAAAAAACAAGTGAATAAAGAAGGAATGTTTAGGTACTATGGCTCAAATAAGCCCAAGCTGGAAAATTTATTTAAGCGTTGGAATGATTGTCCTATGAAAACAAAAATTTCATCATGGGAATCTGAGAAACATTTAATGGGACTGTGTCCAAAAGGTACTAAAAGCTTTATAAATATCTTCACATGGTAACACTAAAATCTCACTTAAACATATTACAGAATGAAAGAGACCTGTAGTCACAAGCCAGACGAGAGTGCTTGGTCTGCCAGGCTGGTGACTGACTTTTTTTTTTTTTAACATTAAGAATTGGACATTAAAGATTTTCTTTAACGATTAAGTTGCTGACCTGAAACAAAAGCAATGCAGCTTCCCATAGGAATCTCTTCATCTCAGAAAAATGTTTCAAGGACATGGTCCAAAAAAATAAAAAATAAAAAAATAAATAAAGTCCACTAAACTCTATGCAGATATTTTTGGAATAATTAAGTATAAGGCCTTCAATATATGGAGTTTATCACTAGAATAAGGGTTATCCTGGGATCCACTCCCAATACTGAATAAAGAAATAATGAATTAAGGAAAAGCTTCAAAACAAAAACTTCTTTCTAATAATTGTAAAATTCTGCACAACTAAACAGTAAAAGCCAAAGAATCCATCCACAATAAAACCTGATTCAATAAGATACTGAAGGTTATGACACAAAACAATAGCCATCACAAATTAATACAGTTTTGTTCCCCAACTAATATAATTCTTTTTCAGAACATTGGATGCCCTTTCAAAATTTTATTGATAAGGCACAAAACAACTACACAAGACCAGAATGTTGAAAGGTAATCTATATCCTTCAAAATAAAGGTTATCGTAAACAAGTTATATCACATACACTGCACTTATCTTTTTCCTCTGAATGAGTTATGGTACTCACCAGCTGCTAGAATCCCAAAGTAATGGAAAAACAATCAGAATTATGTGCTTTGTTTTTGCTTTTATTAGAATGAAAAAAAAAGGGCTGGTGTTGAAAGCACAATAGATTTGAAATAATAATACCTAAGTCAGAGTGATATCTGTGTCACCTTTGGCTGTGCAATTTGGGAAAAATTAATTAATTTATTTATTGTCTTGAGTTCCTTTCCTATTAAATGTGGAATTGGAATAGATTATCTCCAAAAGCTTTTAAAGATCTTATACATAGTATGGTTGCTCCTTACTTCAGGAATTCCTGTAGGACTTTGCCATCATTTCCTACTAAGAATACTGTTGCTTTCTCCCTTGGTATACTTCTGATGAGAACCACAGGCCCAGATGTAATGAATTTCTTTTGCTGGTGTTTGGTTGAGTAATGGGCTTATGACTCAAATTAGGAACAGTAAAATCAACATCTTTGGGGAAGTTCATTCTTTCTTTCTTTATCTGGACCTGGCTGGTGCAAAGTGTGAAATCTGAATAGTTACGATTATCTCTCTACCACTCAATAGGCAAAGCCAATTATTTGAGAAAGACCGAGTCAAAGGACTGCCAGGACCTTATGGGTCCCAAACCATAGAATTAAGTCAGAATTGAAGCTAACCCTAATCTGGACTTTGAGTTATGTGAACCAGTACATTTCCTACTCCTCCAGCCAGTTGGAGTTGATGTTTCCTGTTACCTCCAGACAAATACAATTGAAATTTTCATTCCATTGTAGTTGAAGTATTTATTCACATGTATCTTACCTCTGCATTCACTGTGCATGGATGCTGTGGGAGGCTGAGGCAGGAAGATGGCTTAAGCCCAGGAGTGTGAGTTCCAATGAGCTAAGCTGAAGCCACTACAGGGATAACAGAGCAAGACTCTGTCTCAAAAAAAAAAAAAAAAAAAAAAAAAGAAAGAAAGAAAGAAAGAAAGAAAGGAAGGAAGGAAGGAAGGAAGGAAGAAAGAAGGGACTGATTCACCTCCAATGTGGCTCCTTGATCTACAATCCATAAGGTTCTTATACACAGAAACTGCATTTCATTAATCTTTGCCTCTCTAACACTTGGCACAGGGGCTGGTAGAGAGTGGGCACACAATAAACGTGTAATTAATAAATAAGAAAAATAACACTAAAACTAACATTTATTAAGTGCTTACTACTTGCTCAAACAAGCTATAGGAATTAATTCTTTTAAATCTTCACAACTCAATGAGATAGCAGCATGATTATCTCCATTGATCAGATAAAGTAGAAAATTAAGCAATCTCCCCAGGAGCACTCACTTAGTAGTAGACACAGAATGCCAATGAAGAGTTGTCTGATTTCAGAACCCAAATTCTCAATGTGTAATTGCAACTACTTTAGGTGTTGTCTGGTCCAGTGTTACTAAAAATGTGATTCAGAGATCAGTGGCAGGTCTGAAACCTATTTGCACCACATTTAGCTCAGCTGACACTTTCTTCATTATTAGAATTTTTCACTGAAGGAAGCACACATTTTGTCTGTGTAACAACCAGTCTTCCTCAAGAAAGAAGAGTAACTGACTTGTCACCAAAAATTCAGTATTTGGATGTTGTGTTAGCTCAGTTTATTACCTGAAATAAAACTCTCTCACTATAATGATAATCACATGTATTAGAATTGATATAGTCATCCAATATTTTTTTCTTGCTGTTCCTTTCATGTTATATTCAGCCCATAAAGAATTCTTTGGTTTTCCTCCTCCCTCTGGTATGTTTCCTCTTCACTCCTCTCCCATGTTCCCACATGCCCCTCGATCTTTCCCTTCCTCTGTCCCAATACCATTTCAGAGAAACCTCTTTAGGTCCTCAAGGCTCAGTGAATGAAGGCAGGTCCTCATCATCCTTCTAATGAGGAGGCCTTCAGTCCTTCAGATTTCTCAGAGTAGAACATCTGCAAGACAAAAAAACAGCCAAACAAAACCACTCTTTTTTGCTACTATTAACCACTTCTTATGGGATAGCCTCAAAATTTTTTTGTTAGAAAAGCACTGCTCTTCTCAAAGCTATAAGGAGAGAAAGGAATGAGGGAATAAAAATCCTACCCTCCTATACATATAGCCTCTGGTTGCCCCCATTTTTTCCTCAGCATACTGCAGAATAAGAAAAACAATATCTTGGCTTGGCACCCCTAGCTCAGTGGTTAGTGCACTGTGCAGGCCACATACACTGAGGCTGGTGGGTTTGAACCTAGCCCAGGCCTCCAAAATAGCAATGATAACTACAACAAAGAAATAGCCAGGTGTTGTTCCTGGCACCTGTGGTCTCAGCTACTTGGGAGGCTAAGGCAAGAGAAACACTTAAGCCCAAGAGTTTGAGGTTGCTATGAGCTGTGGCACCACAGCACTCTACTTAAGGTGACGTACTGAGACTCTGTCTCAAAAAAAAAAAAAGAAAAAGAAAGAAAGAAAAGAAAAACAGTGTCTTTGTTGAATTGCATTTGAAACCCGCTGGACTTAGGCAAGCATTCACCTGTCAGATATAACTACAAAATCTTTCTTTCACTCCCTGTATGTGTGTTAGGAGGAGAACAGAAACGATCTCAAAAAAAAAAAAAAAAACAACAACTAAGACTTTGCCTTCCTTATTCTTTGAGGTTTCTTAATCTGAGGCCAATTGCTATCTGGTGGATTCATGAATATTTGCCCATTTATCCAAGGACAGAGTCTGTAACTACAAATAGGTTAATAACATATGTCTAATGTGTATGCCCAAGGAAGGGACAAATAGGTTAATAACATATGTCTAATGTGTATGCCCAAGGAAGTCAACTAAGTTGTTACCTTATTGTTTTCCTTCCACTTATTGATTTATGAAATCATATTCTATTTAGTCATATTTTTGTAAAAGTACAACAAATTAATAAGCAAAGTGGTGTAGCATCACCACAAAATTCTGTGGCATGGTACAGAGAGCTCCCATGTGTTTTCTAGTCTCATAAATGCAGGAGGTGCTGAGTCAAGGCATGGAGTCTCACAGCAAACCCTTCACCCCATAAGAAAGAGAAAGTTGAGGGCAAAGGCAAGATGGCTGACTGGAGCGAGTTTTCCACAGAGGCTCCTATCCAAGGGAGAGTTAAAGGACAGAAGTTTATCAAGAAAGCTGATGGTTTGGATCTGAGCCAAGAGAAATGGTTGAAGAATGCACATCAACCCTGCTGAGGCAAACCGTGACCCCAAGGATACAAAAAAAAGGTACAAAAATCCATTGCCAAGTGGACGGGAGTTCCCTCCCCCATGAGAACAGCCCACAGTATACTCCATAGAAACAAGTGAGCAGAGTTCAAATATTCTCCCATTTTAGCCCATAGGAGAGACCCTCTAAACACCAGACTTCCTTCCCCTACTATAGTGCCATGGTACTCTGCTGCCAGGCATAAAACTGTATAAAACTGTATATATTCTCTACCTGCGATTTTTATTTATTTATTTAATTAATTAAACCATAGCTGTGTACATTAATGCAATCATGGGGTATACAAAATCAGCACATTCTACCTTCAATTTTGAACTCCCAGCACTCCCCGCCACTCTCTCCCCAAGGTCTGGAAGCCTGTTCCCCATGGAGTACAGGTTCTTGGGCATTTTCTCAAGGGGAGTGGAAAGGGCATGGGCTGTTGCTGATCTGTGCTGATTCTTCGGCATGGGATTAAGGAGAAGATGCTCAGCTGAGAGGGAACCATACAGGAGAGGCGGTGCCCCATGGCACAGAGCAGCAGCTGCAGCAGCAGAACAATAGGGCTCACACCCCTGGGGATATTTTGAAAGGACACTCCTAGTCTCTCTGGGGAACCAGAGGAAGCCAGGCATCTTCTCTGGTGGCAGTCACTGGCAGAACAGATCTGGGACAGAAACGTAGGCCCAGGGAGTCAAGGGTATGACTGAGGCGGTACTGGCCTGGGTGGAGCAAGGAGACTAGAATGTGAGCAGAGACAGCAGACTCCCAGGGTGGGGCTCACCCAGAGGACTGCTTCACTGAGCCTCAGATGCACCCAGCCCTTAGGGGATCATAGCTGAAACAAAGGCAGGCAGGCAGAGGCTGGAACTGACAGCTAGGTGTGAGCTCCTACTGGGTCCGCCCCATCACAAACTGTAGCCAAGACTGGGCAGAAGCACAGAGAGGGCTGAGTTGCAGTTGCTATGAACTCATATATCATCTGTTCCGCAGGGGAATACAGCCAGGACAGAAACATATTCTGTGAAGTTGTTCTGTTCTGTCAGCAACATCAATCAGGGGTAGGGCCGGAACTGAGTGAACCACGCCAGTCCCCATTAAGTCCCGGAGGTTGTCAGGCCTCACCTCCCCCTGCAGGATAGTGGGAGAGAGTGGTGGCCTGGTTGAGAAGATATAGATCTCCCAGTGACTCAGGCAGGCTCAAACCCCTAGAGTACCTGCTCATTGGAGGGAACTGGGTCACAGCCCCACAGGGTTACCAGTGACTGGGTGTAACAGAGATAGAAGGTGGGGAAGGAAGCATCAACCTTTCTAGACTAATTTATTTGCTGGGTGGGTCCTTCTGATGTCATGAAGCACTGGAGCAAGCCATACTTGAGCTGCCAGCAGACCCCTGCTATCTAGTTGCCAGAGACCTTTTGAACTCTCCCACCTGAGACCAGTGCTGACTGGAACAATTGATTTGGACCTTTTGAACTGGGCCATTCACCTGAGGACTATCCAAAGTGGTACCCTGGGTGTGTGGTTGTGGAAAGGTTTGATTTTTCCTTTTCCAATTGTTGCTTGTGGGGGGTGGGGTGACTTAATTGCTGGTATTTCTCCACAGCTGAGATTTCAACCCAGAGTAACTGATTCACTAGGGTAGAACAGAGACCAGCTTAAAACAAGACAGAGTCACTTAGCCCCACCACACCAAGAAGGTCCAGGTTTCTCAGGCTATTGCACTATACGGGTCCTTGGCAAAGCTCTAGGGGAAAAGGTACAGACACCAGTCTCAGCTTTTGGGGAAAGGACTGGCCAATCACTACTCCTGGAGCCCCCAATCCAACTTCTCCTTATCTGCTCATCTAGCCAAACAGTGTAAAATAATCATGGGGCAGAATTGGTGGAAAAACCCTGGGTAACATGAATAACCAGAGTAGATAAATCCCCTCAAGGAGCAATATGGCAGACACAACTGAAGATCCCATTCATAAACAGATGGTGGAGATGTCAGAAACCAAATTCAGAATTCAGATTGCAAATAAGATCAATAGAATAGAGGTAAAGTTGGAATTAGAAATTCAAGGAGCATTTCAAAAGTTGTCTGCAGAATTCAAGGAATTCAAAGACAAAATCTCCAAAGATTTTGACACGTTGAGACAAGAATTTGTCAGTCCTCAAAGACCTGAGAAATACAGTAGAATTCCTCAGTAACAGAATGGAGCAAGCAGAAGAAAGGATTTCTGACATTGAAGATGAAGCTTTCAAATGCTCCCAAACTCTCAAAGAGGAAGAGAAATGGAGACCAAAAATGGATCATTCTCTCAGAGAGCTCTGGGATAATTCAAGAAAAACCAGTATTTGCTTCATAAGGATCCTTGAAAGTGACAAAGTGGCTTTGCAAGGCACAGAGGCTCTTCTTCATGAGATTATGAAAGAGAACTTTCCAGAGAGGACAAGAAATTCTGAAACGCAGATAGCAGTATCAGAACCCCAGCATGACTCAACCAGAATAAGACATCCCCCAGGTACATCATAATTAACTTCACTACAGTTAATAGAAGGAGAAAATTCTGAAAGCAGCCAGATGTAAGAAAACCATAACCTACAAGGGAAAAAATATTAAAATGACTGCAGGTCTCTCAGCTGAAACTTTTCAAGCTAGAAGAGGGTGGTCATCAACCTTTAATCTCCTAAAACAAAATAACATTCAACCCAGGATCCTGTATCCAGCTAAACTGAGTTTCATTTATGATGAGGAAATTAAATACTTTAATGACATTCACATGTTGAAGAAATTTGCCATAAGTAAACCAGCTCTCCAGGATATTCTCCAACCTATCGTCCATAATGACCAATACAATCCACCACAAAACTCACTCAGAAACTTTTGATCAAATTCCAACTTACAAAGTGGCAAAAGGATTAAAAATCTCCACTGGACTTTCATAAAACTTGATACCCAAAATTCCACCACACTTATCAATATTCTCAATTAATGTGAATGGCTTAAATTGTCCTCCAAAGTGGACACTAGAGCAACTTTTTCTGTACTTCTCTCCAATCCTGGTCTTTTATCTCCCAAATCCATAACTATACAGGGGGTGTCTGGACAGCCGGTTACCAAATTTTTCTCCCAGCCTCTAAGCTGCAATTGGGATGACTTGCTGTTCTCT
>CAUYRH010052812.1:0-13532 GCA_963574655.1 Perodicticus potto
GTAGTCCCAGCTACTCGGGAGGCTGAGGCAAGAGAATCACCTAAGCCCAGGAGTTGGAGGTTGCTGTGAGCTGTGTGACGCCACGGCACTCCACCGAGGGCGATAAAGTGAGACTCTGTCTCTACAAAAAAAAAAAAAAAAAAAAACTTCTAGAAAGACTAGCCTTTACCATTTTCTGTGTCTCAGTGATCTTATATACATTTGTCTTGCACCTGTTCTCTAAAGGCATTTGAGTTTTTAATCCTGTACTAGTCTTCTAAACAGGCTGCCTTCTTCCTGAATTAGTAACCAGAAAGTTGCTTGATTGGCTTGGAGTTAACATGTAAACTGGACATCCGTGTAGAACACTGTCCTAACATTTTGAGTCTTGGTTCACTTGCGGGTTGTGAAACCAATCCTGGCTTGTTATTTATTATTATTATTATATTAAATAGAAGAGACATATCAGAGTACATGGCATGTGGGCTGGTTGCTACTGCTTTGTGAAAATCTTGCTTGTTATAGTTACATGAAAACATATACTGGGCTGAAATTCAAATCTATTTCTACTATAGACACGGAAATTTCTAGAAGTCTAATTTTTTTTGTAAAAAAAAGAGGTAAATATGCAAGAAATATATGAGTGTATATTAAAAGCATAGCAGGTCTATGCTGTAGAAATATACATAATTCTGAGAGTCAAAGTGGCCTGGAGAGACACGGAAGCCAAATGGACCAAAGTTCAAATCCTACCTCTGCTCTCCTCAGCTGAGCGGCAGTGTCAGACAAGTCACTCATAATGATAATGGTTTATCATTATCTTTTGTGTGAAGTTACTTTCTACAAATATGAATGATTTGCATGTGTTAACATATAATTCTCAAAAACACCTCCTTCCTTCCGTCCTTCCGTCCTCCTTCCCTTCATCCTTCCTTCTTTCCTTCCTTTCTTTTTCTTTCACCAGCATCATACTGTCTTTTTTTTTTTTTTTTTTTGAGACAGAGCCTCAAGCTGTCACCTTGGGTAGAGTGCCATGTTATCACAGCTCACAGCAACCTCCAATTCCTGGGCTCAAGCGAGTCTCCTGCCTCCGCCTCCCAAGTAGCTGGGACCACAGGCGCCTGCCACAACGCCCGGCCATTTTTTTGGTTGCAGCCACCTTGTTGTTTGGCGGGCCTGGGCTGGATTCGAACCCGCCAGCTCAGGTGTATGTGGCTGGCACCTTAGCCCATTGAGCCACAGTCGCTGAGCCGGCATCATAGTGTCTTAACTGCATTCTGAGTTAGGTACCATCAGCTCTGTTTTTCAGATGAAGACATTTTGGCTCAGAGAAGTCAACAATCTTACCCAAGACCACACTGGTGGGTGCTGAGTTAGGATTGAGCTGGCTTTTGCATGCACACTGTTAACTACAGTGTACCCCACCGCCTCTTTTGTTTTTTTTTGCACTTTTTGGCAGGGGCTGGGTTTGAACCTGCCGGCATCCTACTCCTTTGAGCCACAGGCGCCGCCCCCCACCGCCTCTTATCCCAAATCTCTCTATGTCTGATTTCTTGTCTTTGAAGAGCTGCATTTGCCTCATAGGTGGCTGGTTCTTGTCTGCTTTTCTCTTTTGTGCTGGTTGATGAGACCCATCTGGTGAGGAGAATCTGTCCTAAGTTAGTGCCCACCTCCACCACACATCTGGAGCATCACATCTCTCTGCCTTTGATCAGTCTGTTCCTTTTTCCTGGAATGTTCTCCACACTTCCCCCTTTCCAACTGCCACCTGCTTCTCCTAGCTAACACCAATTCAACCTTAAAGGTAGGGGTCAGATGTCCCACCTCCAAAAAACCTGACACCCCATCCCTTTCCCCTGCCCTGTCTGGCCTATCCCAGGGCTGCATCTCCATGCTCCCCAGGACCAAGGAGTATCACCACCATGGCTTTAACTACAAGACAGTGAACCCTGTTGTCATCCCTCAGCCTCCCCTGACACGATCTAATGAGACGCACAAGGGCAAGGCCATGTCTTTGTGTCTGTAGCCTCGGTCTTGGCATAAGCAGAGCCTGGTATATGGTAGGAACTGTTTGTGGAATAAATTGACTCAGACTCACACATAACTGTGTGTGTGTGTGTGTGTGTAGAGTCACCTTAAAACACGTCTGCATGTTCTCTGTAGAAAATAATTTCCCTATAGAAATAACCAGAAAAAGTGTCCCTAATACATGAAATCAAATTTATTCATTCAGCAACTTCTAGTTGCATTTCTACTATGTCCCAAACACTGTTGCAGGCAGTAAAACAAACAGAAAAAAAAAATCTATGTCCTCATGGGGCTTACATATTTTAGCATGGAAGAAGATAGACAACTAAGCAAACTACACATTGTATGAATGTATTGGATGATAAGTGATATGGAGAAAATGAGGAAAAGGAGATAGCAGTCACTAAAAGTAAATGGGTCACGATTTAGATAGCACAGTCAGAGAAAGGCTTTCTAAGAAGATATTTGAAGAAACACCCCAACAAGTGAAACAGCCACATGGAGAGCTAGGAGGAAGACCTTTCTGAGCTGTAGGTGCAAAAGCCCTTAGGTGGGAGGGGGCCAGGCATCCTTAAGGAACAGCAAGGAAGCCTTTGTGAGCAAGGGTGAGAGTTATAGAAGTCAGTTTAGGGAGGTCACAGAGGTCAGAAGGAGGGAATAAATCCAGGAGGGCCTTGTCGGCTGTTGAGGATCCTACTCTATCACCCAGCCTAGAGTACTATGACATCAGCCTGGCTCACAGCAACCTCAAACTCCTGGGTTCAAGCGATCCTCCTGCTTCATTTTCCTGAGTAGCTGGGACTACAGGTGCCTATCACAACACCTGGCTAATTTTTCTATTTTTAGTAGAGATGGAGTCTCACTCTTGTTTGGGCTGGTCTCCAACTCCTGAGCTCAGACTATTCCCTTGCCTCAGCCTCCCAGAGTGCAAGGATTATAGGTGTGAATCACCATGCCTGGCTAAGGATTTTAGTTTTCAAAAATGAACAGATTAAGAGTTTAGGGCAAGGCTTCACATTCTTTAAGTTCTAAGATGAAAAGTTTAGGCATTTAAGTCCTAAAAAATGGTTGCCATTATTTTTACACAATCAACAATAAAACAAGATTTCATTATTGTTTATTTATTTTTAAGAAATTAAGAATTTATTGTTAATTTTTTAGGTGTAATAATGGCAGTAAAATGATGTATGAAAAATCTGTATTTGACTGGGCGTGATGGCTCACGCCTATAATCCCAGCACTTGGGAGGCCGAGGTGGATGGGATTGCCTGAGCTCATAGATTCAAGACCAGCCTGAGCCAGAGCAAGACCCCACCTCTAAAAATAGCCAGATGTTGTGGCAGGCACCTGTAGTATCAGCTATTTGGGAGGCTGAGGCAAGAGAATCGCTTATGCCCAGGAGTTTGAGGTTGCTGTGAGCTATAATGCCATAGCACTCTACCAAGGGTGACTATGTGAGACTCTGTCTCAAAAAAAGAAAAGAAAAGAAAAATCTGTCTGTACGATATGATATACACACACACACACACACACACACACATTTATTTCTGGATAAAATATGACCTCCAGGATTTGCTTTCAGATTAGGGGGAAGGGTGGCAGTTAGAGATGAAATGGATTGATCGTTTGTTGATAACTGTTGAAGCTAGGTGGCAGGTACATAGGAGTTGTTTATCACACTATTTTTGTACGGTTCAAAACTTACACGTAAGGAAAGGAAAAAGAATATATGCAGATGATAAGAGCAAGAATATATGCAGATGATCAACTGCACTTAGAGAGACTTGGAGCTATTTCTGGATAAACAACCACTCTATTGTTTGGCACAGAGAAGGTGGTTAAAGTTTAATAAAATCAAATTGAATTAAATAAGGTAAAACAAAACAGAAAAGATAATCACTCCAACCCCTCTTTCTGGTTAGGGTACTGATTCCACCTCAGCTTCTTGCCCAACTGTCCATTTCTTTTATGTACACACAGTCCTACATTTTTCAACAAGTTTTTATTAGTACTTAAGTCATGATTCAGAATCATCAGGCACCCACAACCAGCCTCTGCTATCCTGGAAGAAGGATGGAGGACAGAGAAGGTGGAGTATAACCAGTCCAAATCTTCCCAGGAAATGTGCCTTGTGTCTGACGGTCATCCCAGGCCAAGACCCAGGACATGGGGCAGAGCGACTTGTACACAGGCTGGTACCGTTTACACACAGAGACATCACACCTTTTGCAGTCATTGCCTTCTGTCAGTGGTGGAAGTCTAGGTAGTTCTGCCAGCAGTTCCTGGTCTGGTTCTGGTTGGGCATGGGGCTGTCAAAAGGGGCAGTCTTGTAGTTCTTGATTTTGGTCTTGATGTCTTCTGCCATGGTACTGACCCCGAAAGACACCCCCCGATGCACCTCGCAGCTCAATGTGAGATTTCATTATTTAAAAGACTAGCATAAATGCCTGTCTAGTTTCAGTATTAAATATATTAAAAGAGACTTCAGAATGTTTTCCCTAGAAATGTGCTCTGTGTGCATTTTTCTGCTGTTCTTACTAAATTATCAAGCCCAGCTGTATAAGCATATCAGACAGTAGTGGGTGTTCATCTAGCCGGTGTACTTGGCATTGAATAAAGTAAATTAAACACACACACCCCGATCCCATTCCCTGCCTTTGCCCAATTTAGATTCTACCAGAAAATTCTGATAAGAACATTGTAATGAGTAAACTGGAAGCACAGCAATGGTGCCTGGAAGCCATAGGCCTCTTCTGCTTAAGCTTCCCATTTCTTTTCAATGCCAATGGACTCTACTACTCATGTCCTTCTAGGGTTTCCATCCAGTGGCCACCTTTCTACTCCTTCAAGCCCTAACGTTTCATTAGATCCAGGTTTGTAGCCAGCCTCCAGCCAAGGAAACCTGCTCATTCCTTATCTCACCATTGTCTGGTTTTTTAGCTGCTGTAGAAGCCATCTCTGTTCTTCATCAAATGTCATATACTTTCATTCTTGCCTTTTGTTCTTCTTCACATTTATTCTGTTCTTTTTTTTTTTTTTTTTTTGAGACAGAGCCTCAAGCTGTCGCCCTGGGTAGAGTACTGTGGCATCACAGCTCTCAGCAACCTCCAAATCTTGGGCTCAAGCGATTCTCCTGCCTCCCCCTCCCAATAGCTGGGACTACAGGCACCTGCCATAACGCCTGGCTATTTTTTTTGTTGCAACCATCAATTGTTTGGCAGGCCCAAGCTGGATTCGAACCTACCAGCTCAGGTGTATGCGGCTGGTGCCTTAGCCGCTTGAGCCACAAGCACCGAGCCATCTATTCTGTTCTTAAGGAGTTCACCCATTCCTTTAGCCTTTTATGGATAACTCCAAAAGCTATACCCTTTGCAAGTTCCAGACCTTTCTTTTCAATGTCTGATAAACATTTCTAAGTAGATATGGGACTATCGAACTTCATGTCTGCTAGTGCTTTCCTATCCGTGGTTCCTACATCTTATATCTACCCCACACATCATGTTCTTCTATTCAACAAAGCCCCGGAACAGAAATACCCTTTCTTCTTCTCTTTCTTTGTCCATCTGTCCATTCGTGGAAGTTTCCTACTTTAAGGCAGAGCATTGAAAACCATGTAGGTGAAGTCACTAAGTTCAGAGTTGAAATTACCTTTCTGATTCTATTCATGATCGCCACACCCCTTTAGACTCTCATACCGTTTATGGTTGGAGCAAACCAGTGACCTCCAGGCTCTTTCTCTTCTAATCTAGTTGGAGAAAGCAGGATAAATTGTCCCTTTGTTTTATTACAGTCTTTTAGGGAAGACTAAATTAAGAGATAGCCTTCCCTTTTTGGATAACCCCACATTTTGATACGATCTTCAAGAGACAAAGACCAATCCAACTTAACTGAGTCTTATTTTTTATTAAATGCTAGAGTTAAAACACCTGCAGATTTCACCCGCATAGTTTTAAATGCTCTGCCTGAAAGTAGGAAACTTCCATGAATGGACAGATGGACAAAGCATCCCTGAGCTCTAAGCAGGCATTATTTGCTCATGATTTGATCGAAGTGACTGGTCCTAGTAGACTCTTCAGCAAATATTCTAGTCAATCCTTCAGAGAGGGAAGAAAGCTGTCCTGACCCTCTTATTTCTTTCCTTGGAACAAAAAACTTGGTGAAATTTAATTAAAACCTTTGCCTAAGCTTGGGTGCAGTGGCTCATGCTGGTAATCCTAACACTCTGGGAGGCCGAGGCAGGTGAATTGCTGGAGCTTGAGAGTTCGAGACCAGCCTGAGCCAAGAGCAAGGTCCCATCTCTAAAAACTGGCTGGTGGCTCGGCACCTGCGGCTCAAGCGGCTAAGACGCTAGCCACATACACCTGAGCTGGCGGGTTCGAATCTAGCTCGAGCCTGCCAAACAATAATGATGGCTGCAACCAAAAAATAGCTGGGCGTTGTGGTGGGCGCCTGTAGTCCCAGCTACTTGGGAGTGGGAGGCAGGAGAATCACTTGAGCCCAAGAGTTGGAGGTTGCTGAGAGCTGTGATGCCACCACTGTACGCAGGGCGACAGCTTGGGGATCTGTCTCAAAAAAATAAAAATAAAAAAAATAAAAACTGGCTGGGCATGTGGCAGGTGCCTTCAGTCCCAGCTACTTCGAATGCTGAGGCAAGATTATTGCTTAAGCCCAAGAATTTGAGGTTGTTGTGAGCTATGACACCACGGCACTCTACCAAGTGTAACAAAGTGAGATGCTGTCTCAAAAACACAAAAACAAAAACCTTTGCCTAATGCAGTTATGATTTTCACACTTAAGATTTCACTATGAACATCCTGTGCAGAATTTCAAATAATTTATGTAGTTACTGTATCCCGGGAAGAGTTTGGGGCCTATTTAGTGGCTTCTTTCCAAAGAAGACAGTATGGAAAGGAGAGGAAAGAATAACCATCGAGTTTAGAAACCCGAAATATACTACTTCAGCCAGGTGGTCAATTTCAACACCACCAGTCAAAAATCATGTTGATGCCTGTGCATCACATGTGTGCAGACATCAACAGATGTGGATGTAGACAGGATGTGATAAAAATGGTGCTTCACCTCCGTGGTCTTCCTCTCCCAAGTCCATAACCCCAGTCTAGTCATGAGAATAGCACCAGGCAAATTCTAAGAGAGGAACACCCTACAATATACCTGATCCGTACTTCTCAAAATTATCAAGGTCATTAAAAACAAAGGAAGTCTGAAATGCTCTCATAGAGGGGCCTAAGGACGCATGATGACTAAATGTAATATAGGATTTTGGAATGGAAAAAGGAAATTGAATAAAAACTAAGGAAATCTGAAAAAACTATGACTTGAGTTAAGAGTAACGTTTTGACATTGATTCTGCAGTCCCTGACCCCCAGTCCAAGGACCAGTATCAGTCCATGGTCTGTTAGGACCTGGGTTGCACTACATCACTGTCTGAGCTCTGCTTCTTGTCTCATACTTCCCTACCTGCCTGTTCTGTGGAAAAATTGTCTTCCATAAAACCATTTCCTGCTGCCAAAGGTTGGGGACCACTGGTAATTAACTGTAATACATGTACCATACTAATGTAACTACTAATAGGGATAACTGTGTGCTGTGTGCTAAGGTGTATGGAAACTCTACAGGCTTCTGTAAATCTAAATCTATTTGAAAAAATAAAGTCTAGGCCAGCCACAATGACTCACTGCTATAATCCTTGCACTTTGAGAGACCAAAGTGAGTGGATTGCTGAAGGCCAGGAGTTCAAGACCAGTCTGGGCAACATAGTGAGACTCCATCTTTACAAAAAAATTTTTTGAATAATTAGCCAGTGTAGTGGTGCATGCTGGTAATCCTACTTGGAAGGCTAACACATGGGAGGATCACCTGAACCCAGGATTTTAAGGCTGAAGCTACGATGGTGCCACTGCATTCCAGCCTGGGCAACAGAGCTAGAAAAACAAGTCTATTTTTTAAAAGAAATTCCATTATCATTCTTGCTTCTTTTTTAATACAAGAATAAAATTTAGGGCAGCACCTGTAGCTCATTGAGTAGGGCGCTGTTCCCATATACCGAAGGTGGAGGGTTCAAACCCAGCCTTGGCCGAACTGCAAAACAGAAAAATAGCCGGGCGTTGTGGCAGGTGCCTGTAGTCCCAGCTACTCGGGAGGCTGAAGCAAGAGAATCGCCTAAGTCCAGGAGTTGGAGATTGCTGTGAGCTGTGTGTGACGCCACGGCACTCCACTGAGGGCGATAAAGTGAGACTCTGTCGGCTCTGCACCTGTGGCTAAGGTGCCAGCTACATACATCTGAGCTGGTGGGTTCGAATCCAGCCCAGGCCCACCAATCAACAATGACGGCTGCAATCAAAACAGGCCAGGGTGCCTGTAGTCCCAGCTACTTGGGAGGTGGAGACAGGAATTGCTTGAGCCCAGGAGTTGGAGGTTGCTGTGAGCTGTGATATCATAGCACTCTACCCTGGGCAACAGCTGGAGGCTCTGTCTCAAAATAAATAAATTAATTAATTAATTAATTAATTAAAAATAAAATTTACGGATCGGCGCCTGTGCTCAACGGGCTAAGGCGCCAGCCACGCACACCTGAGCTGGAGGGTTCGAATCCAGCCCGGGCCCGCCAACCAACAATGACGGCTGCAACCAAAAAATGGCCAGGCATTGTGGCGGACACCTGTAGTCCCAGCTACTTGGGAGACAGAGGCAAGAGACTCGCTCGAGCCCAGGAATTGGAGCTCGAGTCCAGGAATTGGAGGTTGCTGTGAGCTGTGATGCTACAGCACTCTAACCAGGGTGACAGCTTGAGGCTCTGTCTCAAAAAAATAAAAAATAAAAAATAAAATAAAATTTACTTTGTAATATACGAAAATGGTCTTTATTTCTTTATCTTCCCTGATTACTCTGTCTAGAACTTCATTATGTCGCATAGAAGTTGTGACGTCCTCACCTTATTCCAGTTCTCAGAGGAAATGCTTTCAACTTTCCTCTATTCAGTATGATGTCGACTGTGGGTTTGTCATAAATGACTACTTTTATTTTGAGGTATGTTACTTCTATGCCTAGTTTGCTGAGGGTTTTTTATCATAAAGAGGTGCTGGATTTTATCAAATGCTTTTTCTCTATCTATTGAAATGATTATATGGTTTTTGTTTTTTGTTTGTTTGTTTGTTTGTTTTGGTTTTTTTTTTTTTTAGAGACAGAGTTTCACTTTGTCCCCCTCAGTACACTACCATGGCATTACAGCCCACAGCAACCTCCAGCTCTTGGGCCTAGGCAATTCTTTTGCCTCAGCCTCATGAGTAGCTGGAGCTACAGGCGTCTGCCACAACGCCCAGCTATTTTTTGTTGCAGTTTGGCCGGGGCTGGTTTGAACCCGCCACCCTCAGTATATGGGGTTGGTGCCCAACTCACTGAGCCACAGGCACTGCCCTTGGTTTTTATTTTTAATTTTGTTTATATGATGAATCACATTTATTGATTTGCATGATGGAACCATCCTTGCATCCTTGGGATGAGACACACTTGATTGTGATAGACTACCTTTTTACTGTGCTATTGGATTTGGTTTGGTAGTATTTTGTTGAGGATTTTTGCATCCTTGTTCATGAAAAATATTGATCTATATTTTTCTTTCTTCTTCTTCTTGTTGTTGTGTTCCTTCCTGGCTTTGATATCAGGGTGATACTGGCTTTGTAAAATGAGTTAGAGAGGATTTTCTCTTTCTCTATGTTATGAAACAGGTTCAGTAGAACAGATGTCAGTTCTTCTTTGTAGGTCCAGTAGAATTCAGCTATGAGTCCATCTGATCACAGGTGTTTTTTTGTTAAGAGATTTTTTAATTACTCTTTCAATCCCACTACCTATTATTGGTCTATTTAGGATTTCTATTTATTCTTGATTCAAGATTGGGTGGTTGTTTGATTCCAAAAATATATACATTCCTTTCAGATTTTCTAGTTTGTGTGCACACAATACTGTTTTCCATAATGGCTGTACTAATTTACCAACGGTGTGTAAAGGTCACTTTCTCTCCACATCCTCACCAACACTTTTTATCTTTCATCTTTTTCTTTTGTTTTTTTAGAGATAGGGTCTCACTACATTGCCCAGGCTGGTCTCAAATTAAAAATATTTTCTTTGTTACTTTATGTTTTTCCTCTAGTTTGAAATAGCAACTGTCAGAAAGGGCTCCTAGAATCTCAATTTTTTTGGGGGCAATTAAAGAGTTAAATTTTGTTGGCCTTCTGATTGGGTTGGAATGATGACAATCAGTTCTGACTCATCTTGCCTAGCCACCCTTCACCCCCCCTTCTCTATCTTGATCTGCCTACTCCCGCCCTTGAAAGGCAGTTGGTTGGTGCCTTTGGTGCCTCCCAGGTTCTTTCAGCTCTTTGTCCTGGGCCTATAGTAGCTGACATTTCCTCCTTTCCTAGGATCATTTCCCTATCTCAGTTATTCTCATACCACGTCACAGTTTGTGATACATACGCACTTTCTGTACATAGATACAGAGTATTTACATCATGTTCTTATTTAAGTAAGTTGACTTTTGTAAACTTGAATACATCTGTGCCATTATTGCATCAATTCATTTTGCTTGCATTTTGTTAATATATTAATGCATTTGTTTTGAAAAGAAAACTTTGTTAGTACTTTACATGGATAACACAGTTACAGCTAACTGAAAAGTAATCCAAAAAAGACAAAATAATGTCATTAATTCCAGCTAAATAGTACTGCCAACTGTAGGCTGAGAACTCTGGAGACCTTTTTTTGCTCAAAAAAGAGAAAAAGACTAGCAAGTGAGAAGTTGTAAGGGCAAACTAGTGTCTAATAGAGACTTACTTCTTGAAATCATCATAAAAGGGAGGGCAATTTAAAGGGAAACTGCTGAAGCAACCTGCAGAATGGGGAAGGGGCTGAGATTACTCCAACGCCCTCCTGGTGGGGCAGCTGATGGTTGGTGCGTGCTGGGAATAGGGACAGCAAATGGCAAATTTAAATCTCTAAAGAAAAGGAAATGCTACAATACACAAGTTTACTGTATTTGGAAAATCACAAGTGTGAGTACACACATACACAATTACAGCATCAAGGATGAAGGAAAGGAGAAAATTAAGTGGCCTCTGTTTCCCTTGACTGCCATGTAACTCTGTGAATTACTTCTTTAAAAATCATCCAATCACAGCACATTGCTTATCTGTCAGAGGACATGATCTAGATGCTCACATAACTGTTTCCCTATTTAGAACGAAAATGTCAGCAAGAAAAAATAGGCAAGCATAATTGATTAGGATATGTGTCCAGCTTTCTACAGTTTCCTATCTTTTCACTCATTATTACCTTTCAGAATCCTCAAGGGCAGAAAAAGTTGGCTTTTTCTAGTTCCTTCAAAACTCCTAGAAGCAAGTAATGAAATGTCCTGGAGACAAACGAGCACTAAATTAATTCCTTTCGTGTTGTTCCAAATCTTCAAAGCCAAGTGCCCATGTGGGTTCCTTTATCTACCAGGAGTCACAAGAGCAATAAAGTCTCCCCTCAAGCTCCCTGCATTAAAATGCTAATTGGTATCTGGGGGCTGGCATGGATTTTGTCTTATGCATCAGCCTAAATTAAAGTGGAGACCTTCAGGGCTTTTCTTTTCTTGTCTTTCCTTCTTTTTTTTTTTTTTTTTTAGACCTGGCTAAGGGGTCAGAAAGCTACAGACTTAGTGCCAAATGCAGTCCTGCCACCTGTCTTGGTACATGGTACCGCCTTTGAGCTAAGAATTGTTTTTGCATGTTTAAATGATTGAAACAGTAAGAAGTATGTACTTCTTGGCAGGTGAAATTATGTAAAATTCAAATTCTAGCCAGTTGTATTGGAATACAGCCACACTCTTTGTTTATACATTGTTTTTTTTTATTTTTAGGGACAGAGTCTCACTTTGTCCCCCTTGGTAGAGTGCCATGGTGTCAAAGCTTACAGCAACTTCCAACTCCTGGGCTTAGGCGATTCTCTTACCTCAGCCTCCCAAGTAGCTGGGACTACAGGGCCCTACTTCAATGCCCAGCTATTTTTTGTTGCAGTTTGGTCGGGGCCGGGTTTGAACCCACCACCATCGGTATATGGGGCTGGTGCCCTACTCACTGAGCCACAGGCACCGCCCTATACATTGTTTTTGATACTCTTATGCTACAATAGCCGAGCCCAGGTAGTTGTGATGCAGACAGTATGGCCCATGAGGCCTATAATATTTACTATCTGGTTCTTTAAAGAGTAAATTCGCTGATGCCTGACTTACACCATTAGTTTCAATTTGGCTGCACATTGGAATCATTTGGAAAACTTTAAAAAATACAGATGCTATTGCTGCCTGGTCTCAGACATTCTGATTAATTTGGTCTGAACACTGGGACTTTTAAAAACTCTCCAGTGATTAGCATGTGCTGCCAAGTTCAACAATAGCTGACCATGACTGCTGCTTCTCAAACTTTAGTGTGACACAAATCACCTGCAGTCCTGTTAAAATGCATATTATAATTTAATAGTTCTTGGCGGGGAAGGGGGGGTGCTGAGATTAGCATTTTTCTCCCTGGTGATCCAGACTGCTGGTCCATGGACCACAATTTGAGTAACAAGGTTCTCCCAGTCCAACCTATCCTAAAAAGAGTGGAAAAAGAAAAATGTTTCCACATGTCTTTTATATTCTCTTATAGATAAGTTAAAAGAGGTCACAGAACCACTGGGGCTCATATCATGGACATTTTAGGCATCCTTAGTAGAGCGGAAATCATCCTGTATGTTGAAAGGGATTTTCATCCTTTCCCAGAAAATAAATGGAAATGTCTGTTCTCACATAAATACATTAAGACTTTTCATGTTCCTTGGGGCAAGGAAAGAATAATTATAGCTTTCTCCTTTTGCCCTCCCATTTCTTGGAGAAAGTTTTTGAGAAAGGTGATAGAGAACAAGGAAGAGACAAATCTTCTGTTGGTTAACAACCTTGAAATTGTAGACTCAAGCTCGGTGCCTATGGCTCAAGCTGCTAAGGCACCAGCCACATACACCTGAGCTGGTGGGTTTGAATCCAGCCCAGGCCTGCCAAACAACAATGACAACTGCAACCAAAAAATAGTCGGGTGTTGTGGCAGACTCCTGTGGTCCCAGCTACTTGGGAGGTTGAGGCAAGAGAATCGCTTAAGCCCAAGAGTTGGAGGTTGCTGTGAGCTGTGATGCCACAGAACTCTACACAGAGCAGGGCAACAGCTTGAGGCTCTGTCTCAAAAAAAAAAAAAAGAGGGCAGCACATGTGGCTCATAGAGTAAGGTGCCGGCCTCATATACCGAAGGTGGCGGGTTCAAACCCTGTTTCGGCGAACAGCAAAACAAAAAAATAGCCGGGCGTTGTGGTGGGCGCCTGTAGTCCCAGCTACTCGGGAGGCTGAGGCAAGAGAATCGCCTAAGCCCAGGAGTTGGAGGTTGCTGTGAGCTGTGTGACGCCACGGCACTCTACCGAGGGCGATAAAGTGAGACTCTGTC
>CAUYRH010052815.1:0-10250 GCA_963574655.1 Perodicticus potto
TGATGAAATTAGAGATTTTACTCTTTTTTTCCTGATTAGGTTAGCCAAAGGTTTATCTATTTTATTGACCTTTTCAAAGAACCAACTTTTTGATTTATTGATCTGTTGTATAATTCTTTTGTTTTCAATTTCATTTAATTCAGCCCTGATTTTGGTTATTTCTTTTCTTCTGTTGGGTTTGGGGTTAGAATGTTCTTCCTTCTCCAGTTGCTTGAGGTGTCCCATGAAATTGTTAACTTCCTCTCTTTCCATTGTCTTGAGGAAGGCTTGCAGTGCTATAAATTTCCCTCTTAGGACTGCCTTTGCAGTATTCAGAGGTTCTGATAATTCGTATCTTCACTGTCCTTTTGTTCCAAAAATTTGGTGATTTCCTTCTTAATCTCAACCATGTTTGGATTTTTTAAGAAGTGGAGCTATTGGCGCCTGTGGCTCAAAGGAGTTGGGTGCCGGCCTCATGTGCCGGAGGTGGTGGGTTTAAACCCAGCCCCGACCAAAAACTGCAAGAAAAAGAAGTGGAGCTATTCTTTGCGTCTCATGATCAAGGGTGTGTGTATTTGTACATGTGCACATATACATATATATACACACATTATTTTTTTGATCAGTTTTATGTTCGCAGAAAAATTCAGCAGAAAGTGCAGAGAGTTATCTACCATGGGCTCCTTGCCTGCACACATACACAGCCTCCCCCATAATCGACATGCCCCACCAGATTGATACAATTGTTACAATTTATGAACCTACATTGATGCATCATTATCACCCCAAATCCATAATTTACATTAAGGTTCACACTTGGTGTTGTACATGCTAAAGATTTGGACAAATGTATAGTGACATGTCTCTACCATTGAATAGTAGTTTTACTGCCCTAAGGATCCTCTGTGCTCTGCCTACTCAGCCCTCCCTCCCTCCTAACTCCTGGAAATCCCTGATTAATTTACTTTATTCATAGTTTTACATTTTACAAAATGTCATATAGTTGGAATTGTGCAGTATATACCTTTTCTTGGCTGGGTTGTTTTTTTTTTTTTTGCCTCATAATGTTCATTACGCTTCCTCTGTGTCTTTCCATAGTTTAACAGCTCATTCTGCTTTGGAACTGAATGATATTCCATTGTCTGGATGTACTGCAGTTTATTTACCCCTTCTTCACCTGCTGAAGGACATCTTGGTTACCTCCAAGTTTTGGAAATTATGAATAAAGCTGCTGTAAACTTCTGTGTTCAAGTTTCCCTGTGGACAAATGTTTTCAATTCTTTTGGGTAAACACCAACAAGATTGCTGGATCATATAGTTAGAGTAGGAGTCTTGTGAGGAACCACCAAAGTGTTCTTCAAAGTGTCTGTACCATTTTGTATTCCCACCAGCCGAAAATGGGAGTTCTTGTTGCTCCACATCTGAAGCAGCATTTGGTGGTATCAAGTGTACCGGATTTTAACAGGTATGTAGTGTTATCTCATCAAATCACTGTATTTTGGAGAATGCAAATAGCTGCCATTCATTCATTTTTAGTGCTATAGATTGGAATATATAATAACTCTTTTTTTTTTTTTTTTTTTGAGACAGAGCCTCAAGCTGTCACCCTGGATAGAGTGCTGTGGCATTACAGCTTACAGCAACTCCCAATTCCTGGGCTCAGGAGAGTCTCCTGCCTCCGCCTGACAAGTAGCTGGGACTACAGGCGCCCACCACAATGCCCGGCCATTTTATTTGGTTGCAGCCGTTATTGTTGTTTGGCGGCCTGGGCTGGATTCAAACCCGCCAGCTTAGGTGTACATGGCTGGCGCCTTAGCCTGTTGAGCCACAGGTGCCGAGCCAAGGAATATATGATAATTTATTTACCCATTCCACTACCTAACCACACTGATAGACATCTGGGTCAATTGCAGTTTTTTAAAATTGTGAATATTCTCTTCTGTCTCTAGGTGAACAAATGCTAGCATTTTTCTGGGGCATATATCAGGTTTATTAGGTTTCATGATTTATTAGGTTGTAGTGGAGCTACTGAGTCACAGGGTACATTTAAGGTCAGCTTTATGAGCTAACAGCAAACTGTTCTCCAAACTGTTCTCCTGCTAGCATTGGAAGAGTACTCTCATTGTTCTTCAGTATTCTTGACAATATTCAATTTCTCTAAACTTTAAAAAAACCTGCCAACATGTTTGAAAGAGTATCAAAGAGTGATTTTAATATTCATTTTCATGATTATTATGAGGCTGAACACAATTTAATATGTTTAGAAGCTATCTGTGCTAACTTTTTAATAGGGTGTTATCTTTCACTTATTAATTTGTAAGATGTATTTACATATCCTGGATACCAAATCTTTCTAAATGAGATGTTTTACAACTGTCTCTGCCAAGTTTGTGATTATTGTTCATACGGCAGTATCTTTTAATGAAAGAAGTCATAAATTTTTATGTAATCAAATTAATTTTTCCCTTGCAGTTTGTTCTTCTTTCCTACGCCAAGAGAAAAATTATTCTCTCCATTTTCTTCTAAAATGTTGAGAAGCTACCTTTATCAATTATTACATTATTCAATTAAAATATGTTTTTGTTTTTGGTCTATAGGATAAGGGTTCAATTTTTTTTCCACATGAAGGCCAGCTGATTATTGAAAAATTTACTATTTTCCACATATCTATAATGAAACTATATTATAAATTATGTTTCTAAGTGTTTGTGGAAACATATTTCCCTTTATGACTGTACTTTTCTCATCAGTTAGTTTCCAGGACTGCAGGGGGCTAATTTTTCACCCTGGAAATTTCTCGCTATCAAGCTATGTAGACAGTATGAATTCAACCCCAAACCTATGTAGCTATTGTCTTGTACTTAGGAATTATTATAGAAAAATTTTTAATTTTTTTTTCCTTTGACCTACTAGGGTTAAAATAAGAAAGTATTTTCATCATCCTTTTAGGATTGGGATTTTCCTGTCCAGACACTTACCATGCTTTTCTTAGAGACCCTAGATTTATGTAGGAGGGTGTTAGCCTCTATTCCTCCCTGCGTGAACATCAGTCTTGTCTCTTGAATTAGGTGCTTGAATTAGGATATGGGCCTCTAGGTATTGGGAGAAACCTCAAGGCAAATTCCAGCCTCGGCACTCACACTCTGGATTCAAACTAGTTTGTTCTTCTAGTTCTTCTGAAGAATTTCCTTATTATGACTCAGCCATGCACAAAACCAGAGGCTTTTAAATTTTTTATTATGGAAGTTTTAGGAAAGGGTTGTTCTGAATACTTGCATCTTTTCTTCCAAGTTGCATCTTTTATTTGATT
Organism: Perodicticus potto; assembly: GCA_963574655.1. Classification (NCBI taxonomy): domain Eukaryota; kingdom Metazoa; phylum Chordata; class Mammalia; order Primates; family Lorisidae; genus Perodicticus; species Perodicticus potto. The sequence continues at coordinate 3,290 of CAUYRH010052815.1, forward strand.
CTCCTATATACTACTCTAAGTATTAATCAATTCAAGCCAATTATGCCAGCTAGTGCAAAATTTCACTATCCTAGTCATTTTTTTTATTTAATTTTGTTCTATATAGCCCAGATTATTTTTAAATGTTTCTTTTAGAAATTCAAGGCCTTAAAGGATTCATCCTCAAAGAGCCTACTGTTTCTACTTAGAGAGATCCTAACTTGTTCAATGTTTAATTTTGATATTATTTTCTTATCATTTTAAGAACATCCTGTCCTTCCTTCGTGGGTTACTTTCTATGATATCTATGACCTTATAGAAAATAGAGTAAGAGGGACCACATAGAGGCATGGATACCTGCTTGCTCCCCTGGATTTTATTTTCTTAATGATTTCAAAATATTAGTACAGTGCCAATACCAAATAATATATCATCAAAATGTGTTCATCACTTACCAATTTTTCTAACGAGAAGTTTTTGTTTCTTAGTTTCTTTGGTACTCTAATGCTTGGGTAAATATACTGTAAGGAATGGATTTGAAAGTTGTGCAAAACATATGCTGGGCTTCTATATCACCTATAGATACATATTTATGGTTCCACTTCATTAAAAGATATTCAAGATTGGATATTCCTGATACAGATTTTGAAGTGCCATTTCCTCCTAAGTACTACATTTTTTTGATATTTTGTGAACTAAACAATGAGCCATATACTTCTAAAATAACTACCAATTATTCTCATTTGCTATATCCTTCAGAATTAATCTTCATTGCCTAACGTTTCAATACAAATGCATTAAAAAACGAAACAGTGAATTGACGATGTTTGCTCAAATGTTTATTCTCACCACAGCTTCTTAAATATCACTCAGCTATAGCGATAGATTAAAAATGAAGAATTGCAGCTTTTAAAGCAGTGATTCTCAACCTTCTTAATGCCGTGACCCTTTAATACAATTCCTCATGTTGTGATGACCCCCAACCATAAAATTATTAATTATTTTCATTGCTACTTCATGACAAAAATAATTTTATGGTCGGGGGTCACCACAACATGAGGAACTGTATTAAAGGGTCACGGCATTAGGAAGATTGAGAACCACTGTTTTAAAGCCTTTCCAATTTATTTGTGATATTTCTCTATATTAAAAGAGACAGTACTCTTTGAGTTTGATGATAGTTCTTTGGTAGGGTGGTCATACAGTTATACATTAATAGTAAGATCAATGAACAAATAAAATTTCTCCCATGTTGTACATTCAAAAACTGCAAGTATAGTTGTTTGATAAGGTGCTCCTAACTATAACTGGTGATGCCTAACTATAACTTCTCCATTCCTGTGATGTTTCACTAAGAATATTTTCTCTTTTCACCAGAAAGACAGACAAACAGCCACTTTAAAATATTCTGTTGTTCAATAGTTTGTTGGAAATTTCTGAGTCATAATATAAATATGAAAAAATATCTGTTAATTTTAATTGACATTATTCTACTATTGACTAAAAGGAGTTTTACCTGAGTAAAACACTTGTAGGTCTATTTAAAATCTTCCTTAGATAATGTGAAACTCATCTTTTTGTTTATAATAAGAATGGCCCTTCTTAAATAAGCAGAACATAGAGCCACGTCTCATTCCCTGGCTGCTTTTAGGAGCATATTTATGTTTTTCCAAAAATTATAATTTATGAATTTCTAACTTCAATTAGATGAGTTGATTACTTTTCATACCCTGTTGGCTATCAGAAACCTAAATTTTTTATTATTTTTTTATTTTTACATATACATGTGTTATTTAGGTTTCCACTTTTTGCCTTCACAGAATTTAAAAGGCTTAATATTTAATAACAATAACAATGTTTAAGATAAGGACTAGAAACAAAAACCACATAAAGAATGAACGAAGATAAATACATTCAGAAAAGAAAACAGACGATTACTGCATCGAAATATTAAGCAATATTAGTAATAATAATACCAAGAAAGTAACGTTCACACTGTCAAATAAGACATTATAGAGTGCTTGACTCTGAGGCTCAGTATAAAGTCATCAGTTAACTTATTTTTTTCCCAGAGTCTCAAAAAATAGACAACTAATATTATATAAATAAAAGTAAAGGAGAGTTTCAAAAAATGGTTTCTATTGTCTAGAAGATTTAGTGCCAAATCTTGTAGACAATAGAAAAAGAAGAAATATTTCAAAATCATTCTACTTGATCTGGATACACCTGATATTGAAATTGGAGAAAATATATTGTTGTAAAGGGAAATTACAAACATATTTCACTTATAAGTGAGGATGCAATATCCTAAACAACATATTAACAAGTTGAATTAAAAATTAATGTTTAAGTAATGTACTTTGGCCAAACTTGAATGCAATTTATGTGAGAATTAGTCACTATTTTCTTTCCTCTTTTTTTTTGTTTTCTTTCCCTCACCCCCTCCCTCCTTCTCTGTTTGGTCTCTCCTTCCCCCATGCCCTACTGTGTCATTTATTGTCACTAATTGTCCTCAAATAAAAGTTGAATACATAGGATTCATGTTTCTCCATTCCTGTGATATTTCGTTAAGAATAATGTGTTCCACTTCCATCCAAGTTAGTACAAATGCTGCAGAGTCTCCATTGTTTTTGATGGCTGAGTAATATTCCATGGTATACATATACCATGGCTTACCAATCCATTCGTGGGTTGAAGGACATTTAGGCTATTTCCACATTTTAGCAATTGTAAATTGGGCTGTGATAAACAGCCTAGTACAAATGTCTTTGTAATAAAAGTTTTTTTTTTTCTTCTGGATAGATGCCCAGTAATGAGATTGCAGGATCAAATGGGAGGTCTAGGTTGAGTTCTTTGAGCTTTCTCCATACTTCCTTCCAAAAAGGCTATATTAGTTAGCAGTCCCACCAGCAGTGTAGAAGTGTTCCTTTCTCCCCACATCTGCCCCAGCATCTGCAATTTTGAGATTTTGTGATATAGGCCATTCTCATTGGAGTTAGATGGTATCTCAGGGTGGTTTTAATTTGCATTTCTCTAATACTTAGGGATGATGAGCATTTTTCAAGTGTTTACTGGCCATTTGTCTGTCATTTACTGGCCAGTAATCTTTAGAGAAGATTCTATTCATCTCTCTTCCCCATTGATGTATGGGATTGTTGGTTTTTTCTTGTACATTAATTGAAGTTCTGTATAGATCCTGGTAATTAAACTTTTGTCAGATTCAAAATGTGCAAATATCCTTTCCCATTGGGTAGGTTGTCTATTTGCTTTGGTTGTTGTCTCGTTGGCTGTACAGAAGCTTTTCAGTTTAATTAAGTCCCATTTGTTTATTTAACAATTTAGAAACCTAAATTTAGAAACCTAATTTTACACAAATTAAATATATATCTAAGGATATCTGCAAACAAGAAAATTTAAAAATGAAAATACATGTGCTTTAAAAATCAAACAGTTTTATGGACAAAAATGAAAATAAAAAAAAATATTTTCTATCCTTCTATAAACTTTTGTCCTGCATTTCAGAGATGTGCTCTTTTGCTTGAACTCTATCTAGGCTACATAGCTAACCTAATTTTTTTTAGCAATTTTAAGTAATATCTATTGACTTATGAATAATAGAGAACTTAGCTCATTTCTCTCACTTTATTCCATTTATTATTTGATCTTTAACCTATAATATTAAAGAAGTTTTTTTGTTTGTTTTTACTTTCTCTAAATAATATACTTACAGTACTTAATACTCTGCTCCAATAATAAATTTTTTATCCAATTTGAACAACATTGATTGGCTCAGTAACATGTGGATATAAATGTCCAACTTCCTTTTCCTTTCTTTTCTTTCTTTTTTTTTTTTCTTTTTTTTTTTTTTTGAGATAGAGTCTCACTATTTCATCCTTGGTAGAGTGCTGTGGCATCATAGTTCACAGAAACCTCCAACTCTTGGGCTCAAGCTATTCTCTTGCCTCAGGCGCCCGCCACAATTCCCGGCTATTTTTTGTTATTGTTGCAGTTGTCATTGTTGTTTATCTATCTCAGGCTGGGTTCGAACCTGCCAGCCTGAGTGTATGTGGCTGGCGCCATAACCACTGTGCTACAGGTGCCAAGCCAACTTCCTTTTCTTTTAATGTTCCCCAACATGGTTTTCAACTCTCACCAAATAATGACTTTGTACTTACATTGTTAAGTTTTGTGTAATTTTCATCCTACTATGTAATTATGGTAAATTCTTTTTTTTTTTTTTTGAGACAGAGCCTCAAGCTGTTACCCTGGATAGAGGGCTGTGGCATCACAGCTCACAGCAACCTCCAATTCCTGGGATCAAGCAAATCTCTTGCCTCTGTCTCCCAAGTAGCTGGGACTACAGGCGCCCACCACAATGCCCGGCTATTTTTTTTTTTTTTTTTTGGTTGCAGCCATCATTGTTGTTTGGCTGGCCCAGGCTGGATTCAAACCTGCCAGCTCAGGTGTACATGGCTGGTGCCTTAGCCCCTTGAGCCACAGGCGCCGAGTCGATAAATTCTTTTGTGATTTGCCCACAGGTTGATTTTGATCATGACATCTCAAATAAATTGATAACATCATAACATGGGGGGTTTTGTTGTTGTTGTTTTAACCACAGGTGCAGGTGGTATGATTTGATTTGTATGAAGGTGATAAAATGATATTAGGATACACCTAAGCTTTCAAAGAGAATCTAGGTTCCCAGAATCAAGATACATTAATTATTTTTTCTCTCCATTAATTGTTGAAAGCATATATCTTATCTTTTTTTTTTACTATTTGTCATATATTTAAAAAACACTTCTGAAAATGGGTACAGCATATAATAGATGGTATTAAAATATTTTCCTCAAATTTTATACACTTATTTTTTATTTTCAAGGAGTTTTACTTACTTTCTTAATTAAAAAGAAACATCTACCTTTTTTAGCACAGCACCAATATCATCTAGATCTTATTGTTCTCTTTGCTAAATGATGAATTTGAGATAGACAGTGTGTTGGGTTTCCTACCAGTTACCAACATTGCATCCTTACATTGAACCATACTGATATTTAATGGCTATTTCCTTCATTAAATTTCTTTTTGATGTTTTTTCCAGAATGAGTGCCTGATGGTTAATTATCCTGTGCACGTGCATGTCTCAAGAAGGCATCAATTCCTTTTATACTGCCTTAGTTTCAAGTTTCAAGTTGCATCACTTCCAGCATCTCTGTTCACTAGCCACAAGTCACTGAGTCCAGCACACATGCAAGAGGGGACAGAATTAAGGTCCACTTTCTGAAAGGAAAAGACCAAATAAATTGCAGATGTTTTGAAAGCATCACTGGTTATATGTTCATGCAAATGATTTTAAAACCATTATAACTTGTTTTGAAGTCTAGTTTAGTAAAGTAACATATTCTCAAAGCATAAATGTAAAGCTCAGTGACTTTTTACATGAGTAAACACCTAGATAATCATCACCATCCTAGATGAAAACATAAAATGTTTCAGCACCTCAGAAAATTCTGTCATGTGAATCTGTTTGAATTTTCTATATCCAAAATTATCACCTGCAAACGAAGACAACTTTAATTCTTCCTTTCTAATCTTTATAATTTTTATTTATTTTTCTTGATTACTGAACTATCTCAGACCTCAAGAACAAGGTTGAATAGACTGTGTGTGTGGCCATCCTCATCTTGGTCTCAGCCTACGGGGAAACATGTTCAGTATTTCATCAGATTTACCTGTGGAGTGTTTTACAGATAACTTTTGTCACATTGAGGAAGCTCTCTTCTACTACTGTTACAAAGCTTTGGCGATAGAAGTCTAAGTGGAATCGCAATTCCTGATTTTGCTACTTGATTGTAGCTCTAAGCATTAGCTAAAGTATTATCTTTAGTTGTGAGCATTCCTTACCTTATTTTTTTTTATTAAATCATAGCTGTGTACATTAATGCAATCATGGGGTACAATGTGCTGGTTTTATATACCATTTGAAATATTTTCATCAAACTGGTTAACATAGCCTTCACCACATTTTCTTAGTTATTGTGTTAAGACATTTATATTCTACACTGAGTAAATTTAACATGTACCCTTGTAAAATGCACTGTAGGTGTGGTCCCACCAATTTCCCTCCCTCTATCCATGCTGCCCTTCCTTCCCTCTCCTCTTTACCCTTCTTGGGCTATAGCTGGGTTATAGCTTTCATATGAAAGCTATAAATTGGTTTCATAGTAGAGTTGAGTACATGAGATACCTTTTCTTCCATTCTTGAGATACTTAGCTAAGAAGAATATGTTCCAGCTCCACCTATGTAAACATGAAAGAGGTAAAGTATCTATCTTTTTTAAGCCTGCATAATATTCCATGGTATACATATACCACCATTTATTAATCCATTCATGGGTCGATGGGCACTTGGGCTTCTTCCATGACTTAGAAATTATGATTGGGTTGCAATAAACATTCTGGTGCAAATATCTTTGTTATAAAGTGATTTTTGGTCTTTTGGATATTTACCTAGTAGAGGAATTGAAGGATCAAATGGCAAGTCTATTTTTAGATCCCTAAGTGATCTCCAAATATCTTTCCAAAAGGAATGTATTGCCTTCCTATAAGTTTGCCTTCCCACCAGCAGTGCAGAAGTGTTCCCTTTTTTCCAAATCCATGCCAACATCTCTGGTTAGGGGATTTTGTGGTGTGGGCTAATCTTACTGGAGTTAGATGATATCTCAAAGTGGTTTTGATTTGCATTTCTCTGATGATTAAGGATGATGAGCATTTTTTCATGTGTCTGCAGGCTGTGTACCTGTCTTCCTTAAAGAAGTTTTCCTTATCTTATTTACAAAAAAAAAAAAAATCCTGTTAGGTCTACACATGGAAAAATATTGGCCAAGCAGTCCTCAATTTCCAAATCTGTTCATCTTCAAATGTGACATTTCCTTGTCCGTTCTTTGGAAATTGCAAGGTTTTTTCACTTGAAAGCCAAATT
>CAUYRH010052816.1:0-47821 GCA_963574655.1 Perodicticus potto
ATGGGAAGAGGAGGAGAGGGGAGGGGAGGGGAGGGATGGAGAGGATAGGAGGAGGAAGGGTAATCCATGGGAGCATACCTACGGCGCATCTTACAAGGGTACATGTGAAATTTACTAAATGTAGAATATAAATGTCTTAACGTAATAACTAAGAAAATACTGTGAAGGCTATGTTAACCAGTTAGAAGAAAATACTTCAAATTGTATATAAAGCCAGCACATTGTACCCCACGATTGCATTAATGTACACAGCTATGATTTAGTAGAAAAAAAAAAGAAATTAAAAAGAAAGGTGAAGACTAAAGGTACTGGGGAAAACAAGGCCCAGTGACTACAAAGAATATACCCAGTACTTTGGCTCAACTGACATAACAGAATCCTTACTCACAGCTAACTGTCCTATAATCCTATTCCATCTGATTAGAATAGTGCATACAGTTAAAAGACCAAGCTTCCTTATACTAAATTTACTGCAGACTATCACTAACTACATTTTGTTTTGAAGTTAGATCTTTCAAGGAAAGGTTCTTTGAAAAAGGAAAAAAATATATAAAAATCTAAACCACGAATGTCTTGAAAGCAAGTCCATATCGTAAAGAAACTCTTTGAATACAATTAAGATGCTAGATCAGAAAAGAGAATATAACCGAAGTTAACATTTAATCAGCCAGCACAGCACTATCCAATTGAAATACAGCATAATGCAGGCCACAAATGCAAGGCACATGGGCAATTTTAAGTATTTTAGTAGCTACATTATGAAATGTGAAAAGCAGCAGATAAAATTAATTATATCATCATATTTGACCCATATTTGATAGTATATGTGAATATACTATCATTACAGCAAGAAATCAATATGAAACAAAATTATTAATGAAATATTTTACATTTTTTATACTGCCTTGAGAAACCCAGTGTGTATTTTACAGCACATCTCGTTTTAGATTAGCCATATTTCAAGTGCTCAAATAGCTACATGTGGCTAGTGGCTACTGTATAGGACAGCGTATATCTATACAGCCACTGCTAAAGATCACACTTTTGGAATTCTATTTACCGAATGCCATCTTTACATCAACAAACATTTGACCTTCTTCACTCTGAAACAACAGATTTCCATTTCAATAACATATGACTGTAACTATATATATAAATACTCGCATGAGCAGTATAATATGAAATTTATAGCCTTTCTCATATGTTTTCATGCTGAAAGAAAACATAATACCCTTAAACAGAAACTCTCAAATATGCTTTTGTCAGAATAGAAAGTGCCTCAAAATAATTCTCAGCCACAGAGTGGAGAAGGGGCAAAAATATCAAGGTTAGAAGAAAAAAATCTTCCCTTGTATAAGATAAGAAAGTCTACAGGGATAGAAAACAAGATGCTGAGATATAAAGAAAACTTATAAAATATATTTAGACAGAGTTATAAAGAGTCAAGAATAAGGAATAAGAGTTAAAATATTAAGCGAGGGAAATTATATTAATTAACCAAGCTGCCACCATTTGTGATACCAGGTTCAACTAAAACTCTAATTTGCTGGGAACCCTTGTTATATTCTAGACGAGTGATTTTCAATCGGTGTGCCACGGCACATTTGTGTGCATGAGAGGATCTTAAGTGTGCCATGAAAATTTTTAAACGTTAATTATTTTCAAAAGAATTTCAAAGCACAATAAGTATATTCTTACTTTTAATTTTTTTAATCAATATAATTTAAGTGTGCCGCGGAAGTTTAACTACAGGTTCAACTGTGTTGTGAGATTAAAAAGGCTAAAAAATAACTGTTCTAGACAAAGATACTCCATAATACTTCCAAAAGTTATCCTCTGAGAATCCCATAGTCCTAATTTAAGAAACGGTACCTTATATTACTATTTCAATTCAGACATATTTTAAAAGGCAACATGGAATAATAACATAAAATAAAAAACAGGTTATAAAAGTAGCCCCACTCTTCTATTTGCTTACCTGATTTCAATGTATTTATGAGAAATAATACTTTACTATCCTTTACCTGTGGCGGGGTTGATACTTGCTGCAATGTGAAAATGACACAGTGCATTTGCTTGGTGGGAAATGTGTCTTTGGACTTCATGCGTTGCCATCTGGTCAGGCATTAATTCAGTGTGAGTTACAAGTATAGAAGATCTCCTTTGTCCTTTCCTTAAATTTTTCAAACGGTGTATTGTCTAAAATAGAAAAATAATTACTGAATCCCACTTTGGAAGATCTAATAAATGCCAACCAAAGTACTCTTCATTATTAAGAATCTTAAGATTTTTCTTCCTTGTAAACCCTGATTACTTTTTAGAAAACTTGCTTAATCACAGTAGAACAATTCTGAATATATTCTCTATAATTCTTGTAAATTTTATAATTCGAGGCAAAAAGCAGGTGTTCAAAAATACTTATCCGTGATATTTTCAAAACATGAATAAAAACCCTATTAATAGTAGGAAGTCCAGAGATAATTTTTCCAGGACATTCCAGTAATAAGATAGGATCTACTAATCACAACAGTAACAACAACAACAACAACAACAAAAATTCCTGAATCTTTCTAACAGGACGAAGAATACTGGCTCCCAAAATTCTCACTTAGGACTAACCAGTCAGCTAAACAATTAAAAACAGAGAGTGCCAAAAGCATGTATACAAATTTTAAGAAAATAAAAAATTGTATTAAATTATAATACTCAAAAGTCACATTTGACTTCTGCAATTACAAGTGATAGAAGATAACAAACGTTATCAGTATATATTGAGTATTACAATTTTAACAGTTTTTTCCTTTCTTAAATATATATACATTTTTGGCACCTTCTGTATATGATCTCTATTATAAAGAAGAAAACATGGTACAAAAATAAAGAATAACAAGACACAACAAAAATACAGAAAAGTGTAGAAAGGAAATGCCTCCTTAAAGTGTTGACCTATGGGATTTATTTAAGTTGAGATGTATCTATGTAATAAAAATTCTTCACTAACAAAGCTGAGCATGTAGACTGTTCTGGACATGGAGCCACGTCACTCTGAACATGATCTTTTCACCACATCATAACCCCATCTCACAGCAATTCCTTATACTGTAATCTAGCCTAAACTTCATAATAATATCCTATTATTTTCCTTTGCTCCCCACATTCAATTAAATAAAGTCTAATATGTTATAAATTATTTCTCCATTAAAGTCTTTCTCCACACATCTAGTCTTTCCTTTTGATTTCTACAGCCTTCACTCTTTTGCATATGGAAAATAGTTTCATTCAATGGTATGTTCCTTGCCTCTGGTCTCTCTGCTAAAAAACTGCTTATTTCAGAGGGCACCTCTGGCTCAAGGAATAGGGTGCCGGCCCCATATACTGGGGGTGGCAGGTTCAAGCCCGGCCCTGGCCAAAAACTGCAAAAAAAAAAACTGCTTATTTCTTTGACAATAAGGTAAAGACAGACATTGTGGAGTCCTCCGCGTCCAAACTGTCTATCAAATTATTTTCACTAGATCTTTGACCTTTACCAGTATTTTAAATTAGATTGGCAAGACTGATCTAATACTAGCTATTTTCTCTTAGAAAAAAAAGTTATAATTTAAGAATGCATACTAATACAATTATATACACCTAGCAGTTTTAAGTTTTATAGGAAAGGATGTTAAAAAACCAAACCGTTCATAAGCCAGACAGTTAGACCTGTCTTTTAGAAACTATTTAACATTATTAATAACATTATTTTTGTTTGTTTTTATTAAATCATAGCTATGTACATTAATACAATCATGGGGTACAACGTATTGGTTTTATATACAATTTGAAATATTTTCATCGAACTGGTTAACATAGCTTTCATGGCGTTTTCTTAGTTATTGTGTTCAGACATTTATATTCTACATTTAGTAAGTTTCACCTGTACTCTTCTAAGATGCACCGTAGGTATGGAGCCACCAATAATTAATAACATTATTAAAAGACAGCATAAATATGTCAAATCACTGATTATAGTTTACTTATATTTTTGTTTTATTTCAGATTGCAATTAGAAATTCAATTTAACAAATAGTTGCAAAGCAATATATTAGGTACAATGGAGGATACAAAGATGTCTAAAAGCCCTTAACCTCCAAAGGCTCATATATAATTTGAAGGTAGCAAATGTTCCATAAGTATACACAAATGATTGTAAACATCTAGTTAAAAATTAAGCACTTTGTCCCCTAAATTTCAGTATCAAAACAAAAGATAACAGTAACTGTTCTGATTTCTGCCTTTCATTTCATTTATGTTTTCAGTATTAAAATTTATATATAAATAGTGTCCAATCACAGACAGCATCAGTGTAGGCCTACTTTATATAAAACGTTTAAGGACCACATACTTAACCTATCAAACTCATATAGTATCTCTGCTTGGTAAAATAGCAAAGCCATTTTAGCTACCAACCATAAACTGTTAATTTAAATACACAATGTAAAAGTATAACCAATAATATATATTGCTGATTATAACATTAAGTATAAAAAACAAGTTATAAAACATTACTGCACAATATGACCTCAAGTAAATAAAGAAAAATACACATACACTTAACTGGAATAGCTGGATTCCATATTTTTTTCAATCTTTTCTTAATTTAATTTTAGAATAAGCATATATTTCTTATATAATAATAGTTGCAAGAAAATAGTAACCTAGGTTATTTATAATAAGTTTCTAGTAAGTTTGAATGAGTCTATCTCATTTTATTCCCTAATCATACTGGAAATAATAGTCTATACTATATATTATAAATAATCTAGTTTCTTACAAAGCACTTTTATCTCATATTGTATTTAATAATTAGAAAAATACCCTGGTGGTCTAGTGGTTAGGAAAACTTTTTTTAATAAAATAAAAAATATATTCGCTTCTTGGCCTTTTGGCTAAGATCAAGTGTATAAAATAAAAAATATAAAATTATTTCACTTTCAAAATATTCAACCCCAAAACAAAACAAAATAAAATATTCAACCATACAAAGCAATTACATGAGCAAAAGTGCTTTTCCTTCATAAATAAGATGGGGAGTACCACAAAGTTTTTGTCGTTGTTAAATCTGTTTAGAAAAACTAACTACAAAGCAATAGTAGAATACTATCTACCAACTAGAAAATGGTGACGAAGGATCTTTTGCGAAATTTCTCTCACCTCAACACTGCAATCACACGTGTGCTCACAATGCTTTCCTCTAAAAAAACTTGCTTAATTTTGTGGAAAGGGGTAAAAAACTTCTGGCTCCCCATATATTAAAACATGCTATAGAAAAACATGAGCAAAGCCAATGTTTTCCCTCTTGCAAAGGCATCATTTTGACATGGACTTTACTTCTATCAAGGTATACACATATGCAAAATTAAAAGATTAATCTGTTTCTTTCTCATCCTTTAGAAAGCTTTGTGTCCCTTTTATCATTAAAATAACATTAACAAAACAAAAACTTTTCATACCCTTCTATGGAAAAGGCCTCAAAATTCAAGTAATAAAATACGTCCATGGCATATTTAATGAAACCCAGGTGAGAAAACTGAGATCAAAAGTGCCATTTTCAGAAGTTCCAAGTGCTCACCAAAAGGGTGACAAAAATAAAGGAAGGAAGGGAAGGAGGAAACGGGAACGGAAAAGAGAGAGGGGTTGCATGGAACTGAAAATAGACTGATTTGTTTACAGTAAAAATATAAAAAACATTTGAAGAGTAAGGGAAAAATACTTCAAAAAAACAAAATACAATGAAAATAAAAATTATAAAAATTATGTCACTTTCAAAATATTCAACCATGCATAACAATTACATGAACTCATTTGTGTCTAATATCTTAATATTATCTTTATTTTAAGAAATAAGTCATTTTTAATTAGAATAAAAGTAAACCTTAGTCCTCATGAAACAAAAGCAAAATATTTTTAATTACAACTAATTTTAAGTACCTTTACATGCTTACTAATGAAAGCTAATTACTCCTACAGATTTTCACATTTGACAAAATCAAAATTATATTATTTCCTTACACTACATGTCTGAGATCATTGCTATATGTATTTATCTTCCTAGTGATATAAACTTTGTAGTCTTCCAAGCACAAATGAGAATTTATCGCTATTAATTTCATCATTACATATAACATGTACCATCTACATTTTAGCTTATAAATTTCCACCGGACTCACATATCTTCAAAATTCATTTACCAACTTAAACAATTAGTACCTCAAGAGCATGCTGTATTTTATCTTTATGTCTTCCAGCATGAAGAAGGTTGCTGGCAATGCTGGAAGCGGTGGAAGTGGTAGTCTCGCAAATCTGCTCACCCAAAAGACAGTCTTCTGGTAATAAGGTTTCTGCCCAGAGCCGACACACACCATCATGGCATGAAGTTAATAACACATTACAGACAGAACCCCTGAAAACAAAAATAAATAGAGGTGACTGAGCATATCAATGTCATTCATTAATTAAAGGCAATTAATACTTGGGTTATTCATGTATAAAGATGACATCAGTGTAAAATACCATATGGAGAAAAGTAATCAATCAAGGAGCTTGAAATCAGACATAGTATCACTGTGACTATCATAAAACCAGGAAATGGCCTTGAAAAAAGGAAACAGAAGTTAATGCTTGATTATATAGGGTAGACATAAAGTTCATGTGCAATTTAAAAATTTTTAACATAGTAAATTGCACACGAACTTTATGTCCACTCTGTATTTGTGCTGCTTGAAAACTAGGCTCTGGAAGCATATTAGTACCTCCTAAAAGAAAATTAATAGTTGCAAATAACAGAATGACCATAATAAAAGATCACTAAATGTAATTAAACTATCTGGCTTATGGAAATAGGTCCACCTTTTTTTTTTTGAGACAGAGTCTCACTATGTCTCCCTCCATAGAGTGTCGTGGTGTCTCAGCTCACAGCAACCTCAAACTCTTAGGCTTAAAGTGATTCTCTTCCCTCAGCCTCCCAAACAGCTGGGATTACACGTGCCCACCACAACACTCGTCTATTTTTTGGCTGTAGTTGTCACTGTTGTTTAGCAGGCTCAGGCCGGGCTCGAATCAGCCAGCTTCAGTGTATGTGGCCAGCGTCCCACTTACTGAGCTATGGGCTCCGAGCCCAGTTCCATCATTTGATATTATCTAAACAATTACAAATAGGTAAACAAATGAGTGTCTTCACTATAAAACTGTAAAGAGATTATTATTTCAAACTATAAATCAATTTCTATTAAGTAAAAATGACGCAGCATCAAGCAGTGACTTACCTGTTTGCTATAAAAGAGCAAAAACATCCTTTTTCCTTAAAAAATGCTTATATAGAATCTGAGTCAAAAGTACAGTATTTTATAAATGTTATCAACAAATGCAAATAACTTAAGCTGAATAAACCTTTTATTTAGATTCAAAAACAGATAAATTTTCCTTTTACTTTACTGAGTTATCATTTACTAAGTATCTCTATAACCTGTGCTATATTTCCTATCAGGTGTAAATGGTTCGTAGATACATTTAGTAGGTGAAATAACCCTCCCTCAAGAAAGAATAGATTTCTAAGAAAGCTTCTGAGTGACCAGCAACTTTTTTAGGTCTATCTATAACACAGGAATAATTTGTATGAGTTATTTTGCAGTTTGTTTAATCTTCCAAATGTCTTTAAAAGATGCCAAAACAGTGAGGAAAAACTTATAATAAAAGTCTTTGAGAAAGTACTTTTGGCAACCCTAAGATTAAAAAAAAAATAGCACAACTTGGTTATTACATATTACATGCTTTAACATCATGTATATTATTGACAGTTTCCTATTCTGCTTTAATTACCCTCAGTCTGTGATTTCCTATTAATTTGTAGACATTTTCTTGCTAACATCTTCTAGTACTGCAGTTACTACTACTAATACCATTGCCTGGCACATAGTATGTGCAAAGGCCTATAATAAGCACTTCACACACACGAACACATTTCAGTCTCATGACAATTCTCTGAAGTAAGTACTTTTACTACCCTCACTCTACAGACAGAAAAGGGAGCCATAGAGAGCTTACTTAATTTAGTCCAAAGCTCATGAATCTCGTGGCAACAGTAGGATTTGAATTCAAGCAGCTTGACTCCAGAGCCTATATTAATCATCACCATGTCAGTATAATAAAAGGACTTTATTTTCATTATTTTAATAAACAGAAAAGCATAAAAATGAAAAGCTACCCGATACATTTATTTTACCTGGGCATATACTTGCTAGTTTTACGCCATGAAAAACCTGTCACAGCTCTGGGATGTGCCAAGTAAACGAAGGAAAATTGAGTAGAAGCCTGTCTCCTTTTCAGTTCATGATGATCCTGAGGTATAATTGAAGACTTCCAACCATTCATTGGGTACCATACTTTTAAAAGACAATCATCCTGCAAAATATAGAGGTCAATATAAAATTAATTTGTACATATATAATTCAAAATTAAACTATCTAAAAAACTAACGTGAGACCTATTCATAGTATAAAAATCAAACCTAAAATGAAGTTTATTACTCCAAAGAATATTATTCTTGAAAAATAAATGGACAGTGTGTTTATTATCAATCTTGTCTGTGTAATGGTATTTTTCAAATGTAGATTGATTGCAAATTCCTCAATATATATGTCACTGTAGAGAAAAGATTCTGATGCTGGCCCCTTAAATAAATTAATTAAGAAAGATCCATATTATTGTATCAGTCACTATTACTATCCTTTCCTTTCTGAAGTTGTCTATAATGGTGAAACCCTTCTTAAATATGAATTGCTTCTTGCTCAAAATTGGGAATCAGCAAACTTTTTCTGTAAAGAAACCAGGTTAAGAACCCGATCTCATATAAGCATGTAAACATGTGTGAAGGCACACATTTCTGTCTGGTTTACAAAGGCATCAAAAATTCTGGGCCAGGCATAGTGGCTCATGCCTGTAATCTTAACATTCAGGAAGAGTGAGACAGGAGGATCGCTTGAGCTCAGGAGTTCTACACCAGCCTACGCACGAGTAAGACTCTGTCTCTACTAAAAATAGAAAAATTAGCCCCAGGTACTTAGAAGGCTGAGGTAGGAAGATGACTTGAGCCAAGGAGTTTGAGGTTGCTGTGAGCTAGTCTGACACCAGGACAACAAGTGAGAGTTTTTCCAAAACAGAAGTTCTAAAAGGATGTATATTTAATAGAAAACAATGACCTTTTTATTGTGGCTCTGATCAATACTAGGGCTATGGAGTAATTTAATTTACTTCATATTACATTAAAAATAGTAAAGATATTTCCATTTTTCAAGGGAAAAAAGGTAGTTAAATCAATCCTTAAATAACCAAAGCACTGAATCTAGAAAAAGAGAAGCACTCTCAAGAGGAGGAAACACTTCTGGGAACACTCGGAGCCTTCTGCTTTGTTTCCTGCCAAAATCACCATCTTCAAGAAATGTTCTCATCCTGGCCCTTGGAAAGCCCAATTTTTCACTCAAAAGTATAATCCTAACTTGAAGAAAATGTATTATTTTTTAGTGTAAATTGACAATTCATAATTGTATAATCTGAGGTACAAGGTGGTGTTAAATTTATGAATACAATACAGACTAATTAGATCAAGTTAGTTAATATATTCATCTCCCTCAAGCAACATGTTTTTGCAGTGGGAACACTTGAAATTTACTCCCTTAGCAATTTTGAAATGTACTATACTCTTATTAACTATATTCACCACACTGTGCAATCGAACTAAAAAAAGTCCTGTTTTTTGAAGAAAACAGAGTAGCTTAAATCATTTGCAAATTTTACAAAATAACTGATTGTTATAAAAAGAGGTGTTCTGATATATTTTTATGTATATTAACAAATAAAATCCCAATAAACATCTCTTAGCAACCAAACCACAGGAAGCCAATTCGTGAGCTGAAGGTTTAATTAGATATGTCTTATGAGGAGACAAGCTTCTTTTATAAGATTTAACTTTAAGCTCAGATAAAAATTTAAAATACTCTTAAGTCCAAGAAAAATTTAATTTACCACATTTATAAGAAACAAATTTTACCACCAAAAATGCTTAATGAACTATAATGTTAAAAATCCTGGAAGTAACTGGATTTGACTCCCACAAAAACTGAACTGAAATCCTGTCATGTTTAGCAGAGGCAGTGGAAAATGCCTTCTAGTGGGAGACCTGCACAGTAACCATCTGTTTTTATCAAGTTAGACAAACTTGGCTTTACTAACAGAGGCAGAACAGATTGCACCAAAAAAAGTAAAAACAAAAAACTGCCCAGCATTCCAAAGTTAGTTTCTTTTTATAAAGAAAAATCTTAATTATGTGTGGTTTCTTCTCTAAAACCTGAAGAAATAAGCTTTGTAAATACAAGACACATTTGCTTAATATCCATAAGATCCTTACCAGCAAAGCACTCTTTCCATAGGAATTATGAAACTCTTAGCTCTTAGGAGAACTGAGTATAAGAAGGGTAGGGAGACATAATTAATACAGGAAAAAAAAAACACTCCATAATCAATTGCTAAAAAGCTGTGCGCAACAAAAATTCAAAGAAAGAAGATATTAGGGCATTTTGGAGTATACAAACAGAGGGGAGGCCGGGCACAGTGGCTCACCTTTGTAATCCTATCTCTTTGGGAAGCCGAGGCAGGAGGATCCTTTGAGTTCAGGAGTTCAAGAACACCCTGGCCAAGAACAAGACCCTATTACTACTAAAAATAGAAAAACTAACCAGCCGTGGTGGTACATGCCTATAGTCTCAGCTACCTGGGAGGCTGAGGCAGGATGATTACTTGAGCCTAGGAGTTTAAGACTGCAGTGAGCTATCATGATGCCACATTATTCTGTCCAGAGCAAAAGAGCAAGATGATGTCTCAAAAAACAAAACAAAACAAACAAATAAAGGGGAACCACCTTTGAGAAGCTCAAAATCTAATTGTCCCATTTCAGAGGAAGTGCTTTTAGTCATATTACTTATTTCCATTTGAAACACAAAGGCATCTTTCACATTCACGAGAGACGAAAGTTTAAAATATCTAGAAGATGTTCAGACAATGAATACTCATTATCTTACATGCGTTGTTAATAGTTTTTTTTTTCTTATTTTATTTATTTATTTTTTTCTTTTTTTTATTAAATCACAGCTGCGTACATTAGTGCAATGAAGGGGTACAATATGCTAGTTTCATATACAATCTGAAATGTTTTCATCAAACTGTTTATAATAGTTTTTTTCTAATAACACTCTGTCGAAGACCATATACCCACTCTCTTCTTCCCCTAAGCGGCCTGAAGCAATTTGTGAAAATGGTTCACTATTCACTTGACCCAGAAAACCCCACAAAGTCATGCAAGTCAAGAGGCTCCAATCTTTGTGTTCACTTTAAGAACACACGTGAAACAGCCTAGCCTATCAAGAGTATGCATATACAAAAAGCCACCAAGTATCTGAAAAATGTCACTTTAAATAAACAATGAGTACCATTCCAACGTTACAATTAGGAAGTTGGTAGGTGTGCCCAGGCCAAAAAGTGGGGCCGGACACAGGGTCAGTGGCCCAAAAAGAGTGCTGAGTTTTTGCTGCACATGTTGAAAAATGAAGAGAGTAATGCTGAACTTAAGGGGTTGAGATGGGATTCTCTGGTCATTAAGCATATCCAAGTGAACAAAGCACCCAAGATGTGTCACCAAACTTACAGAGCTAATGGTTGCATTAACCCATACATGAGCTCCCCCTGCCACATGGAGATGATCCTTACTGAAAAGGAACAGATTGTTCCCAAACCAGAAGAGGAGGTAGCACAAAAGAAAAAGATATCACAGAAGAAACTGAAGAAACAAAAACCTATGGCACAGGATAGATGCAACGTAAAATAAATGCAAGTAATGGCAAAAAGAAAAAAAAGACCACATACTCTAACAGAGTCCCAAGTTTAGGCAGCTCTGATACACAGCTGAGGCAAACAAAGTGAGATAATCAGAAATACAAGGAATGTATAAGGAAATCCTCTATAGAAAGGGAAGAATGTGGAAAATAAATTGTATTTTTTGTGAGTATTCTAAAAAGTTCATTTGTCTCTTTTAAAGAAGGGTAAGCATCCTTAGTTTATATCAGAGGAACTGTATTAAAGGGCCTTGGCATTAGGAAGGTTGAGAACCACTGGTTTATATCAATACAAGTCTTAATTTAATCTAATTATATATCATAAGAATCAGGTATTATACTACATTTGATCATGTCCAGATACAGATTTATTAAAAAATCAAATTTTACTATGAACAAATTCAATGGCTTTCAGACCATTTTCAGACTTAAAAAAACAAAATCAGTATGCAACATACAAATGGATTATGACAATGTGCTATTAACTCCCTATACAAATATGGACTAGTTTAAGATTCATTCAAACAACAACTGTTTACTGAATGCAGCTACTGTGTGAACTACTGGGAATATAGTTTGGGGGCACAGGAAGAGATAGAAATAGTAAAATATTCTTCTTAACACAGAACTTACTCTCTAGAAGAGAAGAACATTAAATAAGAATATAAATTGATTGTTTTAATTATAATTATGGTAAGTACTACAAATAAGTAGCAGAGGGCACTAGGAAAGTAATTAGGAGACCTGAACTCGCCTGGCATGTCTGATGCTTCCTTACAAAAGTGATATTTAACCTAGAGTTAAGGGATACATAAAAGACAGCCAGGCAAAGGGAAGGATGAGCAGAAAGAATGGCACATAAAAAGGCCAGACAGCAGTAAAGAGCTTGGCATACTCAGGCCCTGAAAGGCCATCAGTATGGTGGGCATTAAGGTGGAAATGAGGTTGGAAGAGGGCAGCACATACAGCAGCGCCTCACAGACGGTAGTGAGGACTGTGATCTTCAACTTGTAAGCAACAGGAGAACAGGAGCAACTTACGAGCAAAGGATTGTCAACGGCAGTGGTATGTTCAGCTGCCTCACTGCTGTGAGAGGACTGATGAGAGTGGTGATTTCTCAACATGCGTGCCACGGCACACTGGTGTGCTGTGAGAAGATCTCAGGTGTGCCATGGACAGTTTTAAAGATCATTAATTAAATAATTTTCAAAAGAAGTTCAAAGCACAATAAGTATATTCTTTATTTTACTCTTTTTTAATTAACATAATTTAAATGTACTGTGGAAGTTTAACTCTAGGCTCAAGTGTGCCGTGAGATAAAAAAGGTTGAAAAATGCTGGATTAGAGGATTGCTGCTGGACATTCAAGATTTCAGAGACTACTGTAAAGGTTCACAGCCAAGAAGATGGTAGCAAGAGTAAAGGCAGTGGCGGGGCAGAGAAGTGGATTTTATCCTTAAAAACCCCAGCCTCCTCTATGATCGCCAAGATCACTAAAATCCTATGATTCCAGAGATTTTCTTTAAGTTTATGTTGTAACTTACGCATAGCAGACCTGTACTATCTGTGCATGTTCAAACTTTTCTCCCATGTGTTCTTAGGTCATTGACAAAATTAACAGGCTACTCCCTCACTGACTGAAAGATTTCTCTGTCACATTCTCCTGGTTTTCCTTCTGCCTCAGTGGCCACTCCTTCTCAGCATACATTATAGGCTTCTCCTCCTTTCCCACCTTCTTAATGTTCAAAGATCCTGGGATTTGATCCTGAATCCCATTCTAACATACATTTCCTCCTACCCCCTGCACTATCCAAGGGTCAATTGTACGTGTTCTAAGGAAAACTTTAGTGTATACGATACCAGCCCATAATGATATCTGAAAGAGGGTAGTAAGAAAATAAGTTCCAAATGAAACATAGAGTGCACGGTATCCAAGGTGATATCAGAGCAATGACTAACTGGGAATACTGTAAGCTGCATCCCAGTGCGACTCTAGAGCAGACATCTGATCACACTGAATTGGTCCTATGTTAAATCACCCACGGCTTCACTGACTATGAATTTGTTATGTCAAAGGAACAAACAACCTTACTAATCTTTCATTAAGATATGGTAATCCTAAGAAGTACAGTAGAACTTCTGTAAGTTGACTACTTAAGGGACTGTGACAAACTAGCCAACATAGAGAAGTGGTCAACACAAGGAACTAGGCCTACTATACTGATACATACATGTGGAACATATATGGTCTATAAAAAAGGTCAACTTCAGGAGGTGAAGGGAAGTGGTCAACTATGGAGGTTCTATTGTATAAGTAACAAAAAGAACAAATCTACGGATTTTTTTCATAGTCAAATTTTAAGAGTGGGGTGGGCACAGTGGCTCACATTATATCCTAGCATTCTGGGAGGCTGAAGCAGGAAGATCACCTGAGCTCAAGAGTTCTAGACCAGCCTGAACAAGAGCAAGACATTATCTGTACTAAAAACAGAAAATATTAGCTAGGTGTCATGGGACGTGCCTGTAGTCCAAGCTACCTGGAAGGCTGAGTCTGAAGGATAACTTAATGCCAGGACTCAGAGGTTGCAGTGAGCTAGATTACAGCAATGCACTCCAGCCAGGGCAACAGAAAAAGACTCTGTCTCAAAAAAAAAATAAAAAAAATAAAAATTTTTTTTAGGAGTAATGAGGTACTAGTTTTTAAAGATACAAAGCTTTAAAAGTAACTACCTGGTTTTAGAGATCAAAGATAACTATTGTTATTTTTCAAACTATTTTTCTTGTGATTCTGATGTTTTCCCTTTATTAGTCCATGCTTCTCAGGTATTATAGAAAAATATTCTTCATTTCTATCCAGAAATACTAAGCACATTTCATTTGCAGGTAATTAAATGGGCTTACTGAAATTTCACTGTTTTATTTTTAAAATCTAGTTTAAGTTTTCTTGTTCAATTTATTTATTATCTTAGCTGTATTTTTTTTCCTATTTTCTTTTGGCTCCTTAATTTCTGCTTAGCCAAATTGTTTAAATAGCTCTATTATTTGGGAAGGGAAAAAATGAGGAGCCCACATGGCAAGAAACTGCAGGCAGCCTCTAGGGTAGCAGTTCTCAACCTAAGGGTTGCAATCCCTTTTTAACAATGAAAATACATTGCGGCATTAGAAAGGTTGAAAATCACTGCTCTAGGGTCCTCTGGACCCTCAGCTAACAGCTAGAAAAAAAGAAGCCCTCAGTCATATCTACAAAGAAATAATTCTACCAATAACCAGAGTCAGGCTAGAAGCTAATTCTTCCGTAGTCAAACCTCTAGATGAGAATAAAGCCCATCTAACATTGTTACTATCACTTTTTTTTTTTTTTTTTTTGAGACAGAATCTCACTCTGTCACCCTGGATAGAGTCCTGTGGCATCATAACTCACAGCAACCTCAAACTCTTGAGGTCAAGTGATCTTCTTGCCTCAGCCTCCTGAGTAGCTGAGACTAAGGGCGCCCACCACAATGCCCAGCTAGTTTTTCTGTTTTTAGTAGAGAAAAGGTCTCACTCTTGCTCAAACTGGTCTCAAACTCCTGAGCCCAGGCAATCCACCTACCTCAACCTTCCAAAGTGCTAGGATTACAGGTGTGAGCCATGGCGCCCCTACATTACTACAACCTTTAGAGAACCTGAGCAGAGCACCCAGCTAAGATTAACAGATGTGTGGTTTTAACCTATGTATATGGTAATTTTTTACACAGTAAAACAAAACTAATACTTCTAGTGACAAATGTTATAAGTAAAATTAAGGCAGGCAAAGGAAAGAGTACAGTGGGAAGCGGATGCAATTTAAAAGGAGTTTTTAGGGAAATATCATTGAAAAGGTGACTTTTAGGAAATTAAGGAAAAAAGCCATGCAGGTCTCTGGCAGAAGGAGTTTTACTGGCAAAGAGAACAATGAGCATAAAAACTCTAAAGTGGGAACATGTACAGCCTATTTAAGAACAACAATGAGGCCTAACAGCAGGCAAGGGCAAGAGTAACAGGAGATAAGGTTGAAAAGTAATGGGGGTCTGGTAAGCCATCATAGAGACTTGAGGATTTGGTAAATGAAATGAAAAACTTGTTTCTGTTTGGTTGGGCTTTTTTTTAGATGACATCTCTGTTGTTCAGTATGGAGTGCAGTGGCACTATCATAGCTCACTCCAGCCTCAAACTCCTGGGCTCAAGTGTTTTTCCTGCCTCAGCCTCTTGAGTAGCTGGTACTATAGGCATCCATGACCATGCCTGGCTATTTTTTTTTTTTTTTATTGCACTATGTTGCTCAGGCCAGTCTCAGATTGCTGGCTTCAAGTGATCCTCCCACTTCCGTCTCCTAAATCATTTGGATTACAAACATGAGTTGAACATGCACAGCGAAATGGGAAGCCTACTGACAGTTTTGTACAAAAGAGTGACATGATTTGGCTTACATTTTTAAAAAAATCACTCCAGCTGTTGGTTTTAAAGTAGATTGTATAGGAAAATAGCAAAATGGGGAGACCAATTAAAAATTTAATATGATAATACAAGTGACAAATAATGATGGTATATAACCAAATTACAACACTGGAAGTGGTAAAGAAGTGAGCAGATAGTGGATATAGTCTAAAGGTAGAGCCATAAGGGAATAGACGGGGGTTAAAGGAGAAGAGGTCAGGAAGAGGCAAAAGACACAAATTTGAATGTTATCAGCATTTAAAAATGGTATTTATTTATTTTATTTTACTTTTTTTTATTGAATCATAACTGTGTACATTAGTTCAATCATGGAGTACAGTGTGTGGGCTTCATATACAATCTGAGATAATTTCATCCTCCTGTTCGACATAACATTCGTGAGATTTTCTCATTTACTGTGTGAAAACATTTGTGTTCTGCATTTAGTAGTTTTCTCCTGACCCTTCAAAGATGCAACTATTTAAATTGGCATTTGAAACCATGAAACTAGATGAGAATACCAAGGAAATGAATATAGTCAGAGAAATCTAAGAAATAAGTCCCGGGTTCTCCAAAACTTACATGTAGCAAAGATAAGGTGAAACCATCAAAGTAAGGAGGGGTGGCCAGAGTTAAAAAGAAGCAAAGCACAGAGAACTTACAGGGCAGTATAAGTACTGTATGATACTATAATAATGGAGTATAAATTTGTCTAAACCCAAAGAATGCACATCCCACAGTGAACCCTAATGTGATGTACTGACTTTTGGTGATGCTATATCAATATAGGTTCATCAGTCCTAACAAATACACATCTCTAGTGCAGGATTGTTGATATCTATAAATGCAAATACCTCATAACTTTGCAAGCAGAAGGTACATAGGACATGGAATATCTCTGTACCTTCCTCTCAATTTTGCTGTGAACTTAAAACTACTCTTAAAAAAACTGTATTATAGGAAGATGGCCGACTGGTAGCAACCCACGGCAGAGGCTCCTGAGCAGAGGAAGAAAAACTGGACAGAATTGGACTCTATGAAGACAAAGGTGGGGAGCTGAGCCAAGAAAAAAGTTGGGCAAGCTGTAACTCCAAGGAAGAGCATTTAAGAAAATAAATTGCAGGTACAAAGCCTATCAACTAGAGGACGGGACACCCCTCCCCCAAGCAGGAGGTCTTCTACAGGCTATCTGTGAAGGAGCAGGAAACAAAAGACCTCTCATTCTACCTTGCTGGAGAGAGCCGCTAAACTCCAGATCTCTTTCTCCAGGGAGGTCCCACTTACGTATCTAGACACCACCCCACCAGGCATAAGATTGAACAGATATTTTCCCCCACAAGTTCAAACTCCCAGTCCACCATTTTCCCCTCTCATATCGATCTGAAGTTCTGTCCCCTACAGAGCACAGAGTGTTTGGTCTTGCCCTGAGAGATCTGGACGTGGTGTGGACCACCAACCATCAAGATAGAAATTTGTGACTAATGGAGAAGAAAGAGGGTGTGGGAAGAAATGGACACTCGGCAGGAGGAGCAGTGGCTATGACTATCCCCAGCTAGTGATTGTGTTGACCCTTGCTATGGGCTGTCTGGCAGAATGGGGTGCAGAACCCCTGGCTCTGACGGCACCCACAGCGGAGAGTGGTTGCTCCTTGTGAACTCAGTTCAGCAGACAGGACTGGTCCCCAGGCCCTGCTGAGCCTATGAGGAGAGGCTTGATAGGCGTAGACTGCGACCTGAGAGCAAGGGCATGGTCCCAATTCCAAGGAAACCCTAGAGCAGTGGCTTGCTGGGTGTGAACCAAGACCTGAGGGCTAGGGCGTCATAACAACTCCAGCCAGGGTGGTGAGCAGAGGCTTACCAGGTGAGGACTGAGACCTGCGGGTGGGGTGTGGTGCCCTGCTCTAACATAGCCTGCAAACAGAGGCTTGCCGGGCACTGGACTGAGACTGGCAGGTGGGGGTGGTGGTCCCCTGACTCCAACTGGTCTGGCAAGCAAAGGCTAGCTGGATGTGGACTGAGACCGGAGGGTGGGGCTGGTGCCCTGACTCCAACAGAGCCTGAGAATAGACGCTTGCCAGGCAGTGGACTTAGACTGGCAGGTGGGGACATGGTACCCTGACTCCAACTGGTCTGGCAAGCAGAGGCTAGCTGTATGTGGACTAAGACCTGGCTGCAACTGGGCTTCTGAGCAGAAAAGCAGACAACAGTGTAGACTGAGTCTGGTGGGTGGGAGTGCAGATCCCTAGGTCCAATTATGCTGTTGGAGACCCTTGAATCCCTCTCTGTTAAGCAGGGTTTGCACTGCCTGAGACAATCTAATTGGAACCTGTGTATGGGGCTGTCCACTCAGGGACATTCTGAGGTTGACCTTCAGAGTTCTGTAGTGGAAAAGAACTGAAGGGTGGGGACTGGGTGCTGCAACTGTTTGTATCGCTTCACAGTCGAGATTTAAACCTAATAGTGTGGCTTCTTAGGATAGGGTAGAGGTTGGCTGATATCAAAACAGAGCTAGCTTGCGCTATCTCACCAAGTAGGTCCTCAGAGTCTCCAGCCAAAACTCTGACAGGGGCCTTTGTAAAGCTGTAGGAGATAAGCCACAATTACAAAGCCTAGCACGTTGATAAAGGGCTACCTCTACTACCTGGGAACCCCAATTCAATCTCACCCTACCAGTTCTAATAACCAAAACAGTGGAAAATAAACATGGTGCAGACCCAACAGAAGAACTCTGGCAACATGAATAACCAGAGTAGATCAAACCCGCCAAGAAATGACAAAGGAGATATAACTGACGATGCCATGCATAGACAAATGGGAGCAATGTCAGAAGTTGAATTCAGAATATGGATTGCAAATAAGACAAATAGAATGGAAGAAAAGATAGAAATTGAATTCCAAAGAGTAGTTCTAAAGTTGTCTCAAGAAATTAATGAATTCAAACCCCAGGTCATCAAAGATATGGACATAATGAGAAAAGAGATAGCAGAGCTCAAGAAAACGAAAAAGTTAGTTGAGGAACTCCAAAATACAGTAGAATTCCTCAGTAATAGAGTTGACCAGGCAGAAGAAAGGATTTCTGAAACTGAGGACAAAGCCTTTGAATGTTCCTAAACACTCAAAGAGGCAGACAAATGGAGATCAAAAATTGATCATTCCCTGAGAGAGTTGTGGGATCACTCTAAAGATCAAACATTCCTCTTATAAGAATTCCCAAAAGAGAAGAGGATGGCCCTAAAAGTACAGATGCTCTACTCCAAGAGATTTTGGAGGAGAATTTCCCAAACATTGCAAGAGATACAGAACTTTAGATAGCAGACAGTTTCAGAAACCCCAGCAAGACTCAATCAAAATAAAGCATCTCCTAGATACGTTGTGATTAACTTTCCAAAGTTAAGACAAAGGAGAAAATTCTGCAAGCAGCCAGACGTAAGAAAAGCATCACCTACAACGGGAGAAGTATCAGAATGACTGCAGATCTCTCAGCCAAAACATTTCAAGCCAGAAGAAGATGGTCATCGGCCTTCAGTCTCCTAAAACAAAACAAATTTAAGCTCGGGATCCTGTATCCAGCTAAACGGAGTTTCATTTTTGATGGAGAAATCAAATACTTTAATGACACGGGCATGTTGAAGAAATTTGCCATAACTAAACCAGTTCTCCAGGATATTCTCAGACCCATCCTCCACCATGACCAGCGCAATGCTCTATCTCTTTCTATACCCAGAAATTTTTTAACAAAACCCAACTTCCACAGTGATGAAAGGATTAAAAATATCCACTGGACATCCGAAAATCATGATACCCAAAACACAACCAGGTTTATCAATTCTATCAATTAATGTGAATAGTTTAAATTGTCCTCTAAAGCAGTACAGGCTGGGTGACTGGATACATGAACTCAGACCAGATATCTGTTGTATACAAGAATCTCACCTTGCCTTAAAGGATCAAAATAGACTCAGAGTGAAGAGATGGACTTGTATAATACAGGCAAATGGAAACCAAAAAAAAGCAGGGGTTGCAATTTTAGTAGCAGATACAATTGGCTTTAAACCAACAAAGATAAAGAAAGATAAAGAAGGTCACTACATATTCATCAAGGGAAACACCCAACATGAAAAGATTTCAATAATTAACATTTATGTACCCTACCAGAATGCTCCTCAATTCATAAAGCAGACCCTAATGGATATGAACAACTTTGTATCTTCCTGCACTATAACAGTTGGACATTTTAACACCCCTTTGACAGTTTTGGATAGATCCTCCAACAAGAAACTAAACAAAGAAATATTAGACTTAAACCTGACCCTAGAACAAATGGACTTTACAGAACTCTACAGAACATTTCACCCTAATAAAACTGAATATACATTCTTCTTATCAGCCCTCGGGTCATCCTCCAAAATAGATTATATCCTAGGACACAAGTCTAACTTCAGAAAATTTAAAAGTATAGAAATTATTCCTTGTATCTTCTCAGACCACCATGGAATAAAAGTTGAACTCAACAGGAATGGGAATCTCCATACTCAAACAAAGTCATAGAAGCTAAATAATCTTAGGCTGACTGATAGCTGGGTCGAAGACAAGATTAAGAAGGAAATCACCAAATTTTTGGAACTAAATGATAACGAAGACACAAATTATCAAAACCCGTGGGATACTGCAAAGGCAGTCCTAAGAGGGAAATTTATAGCATTGGAAGCCTTCATCAAGAAAACAGAAAGAGAGGAAGCCAACAACTTAATGGATCATCTCAACCAACTAGAAGAGGAAGAACATTCCAACCCCAAACCCAGCAGAAGAAAAGATATAACCAAAATTAGGGCAGAATTAAATGAAACTGAAAACAAAAGAATCATTCAGAAGATCAACAAAACAAAAAGTTGGTTTTTTGAAAACATTAACAAAATTGATAAACCTTTGGCCAACCTAACCAGAAATAGAAAAGTAAAATCTCTAATATCATCTATCAGAAACAATAAAGGAGAAATAACAACAGATACTTCAGAAATTCAAAAAAATCCTCAATGATTACTACAAAAATCTCTATTCCTAGAAATATGAAAATCAGAAGGAAATGAATCAATACCTGGAAGCACCTTCCTAGACTCAACCAGAAAGAATTAGAAATCTTGAATAGACCTATATCAATCACTGAAATAGCATCAACAATACAAAATTTCCCAAAAAAGAAAAGTCCAAGACCAGATAGCTTCACATCCAAATTCTAGCAAACCTGTCAAGAGGAACTAGTACCTATATTATACAACCTTCTCCAAAGCCTGGAAAAAGAAGGAATACTTCCCAACACATTTTATGAAGTAAATATCACCCTGATACCCAAACCAGGAAAGGATCCAACAAAGAAAGAAAATTATAGACCAATATCATTAATGAATATCGATGCAAAAATATTCTATAAGATCTTATCAAACAGAATTCAACAACACATCAAAAAAATTATACACTAAGAAAAAAAAAATTATACACCATAATCAAGCTGGTTTTATTCCAGGGTTACAGGGTTGGTTCAACATACACAAGTCTATAAATATAAATACATCACATTAATAAAATAAAAAACAAAGACCATATTGGTTCTCTCAACTGACACAGAAAAAGCCTTTGATAATAGCCAGCATCCTTTCATGATCAGACCACTTAAGAAAGCAGGCATAGAAGGGACATTTCTTAAACTAAAAGAGGCCATCTACAGCAAACCCAAAGCCAAAACCGTATTGAATGGTGTAAAATTGAGAACATTTCCACTCAGATCAGGAATGAGGTAAGGATGCCCATTGTCTCCACTGCTATTCAACATAGTAATGGAAGTCTTAGCCATCACAAACAGGCAAGAGAAGGCAATCAAGGGTATCCACCATAGGGATAGAGAAGATCAAACTCTCACTGTTCGCTGATGACATACCTAGATCCTATACTTGGAAAATCCCAGGGACTCAACTTCAAAACTCTTAGAAGTGATAAAGGAATATAACAGCGTCTCAAGATACAAAATCAAATACTTACAAGTCAGTACCTTTTATATATGCCAACAATAGTCAAGCTGAAAAAACAATCAAGGACTCTACTCGTTTTACAAAAGTGCTAAAATAGATGAAATATCTGGGAATTTACCTAACAAATGACATGAAAGATCTCTATAAAGAGAAGTATGAAACTCTGAGAAAAGAAATAGCTGAAGATGTTAACAAATGGAAAAATATACCATGCTCATAGCTGGGAAGAATCAACATTGTTAAAATGTCCATACTACCCAAAGCAATCTACAGATTTAATGCAATCCCTATTAAAGCACCATTATCATACTTTAAAGAACTTGAAAAACTAGTACTTTGTTTTATATGGAATCAGAGAAAACTTCAAATAGCAAATACATTACTCAGAAATAAGAACAAATCAGTAGGTATCACATTACCAGACTTCAGGCTATACTATATATCTATAGTGATCAAAACAGCATGGTACTGGCACAAAAACAGAGCAGTAGATTTATGGAACAGAATAGAGAACCAAGAGATGAACCCAGCTACTTATCATCATTTGATCTTCGACAAGCCTATCAAAAATATTCAGTTGGGGAAAATACTCCCTATTTAACAAATGGTGCTGCGTGAACTGGATGGCAACCTGTAGAAGACTGAAACTGGACCCCCACCTTTCACATTAACAAAAATTGATTCTCACTGGATAAAAGATTTAAACTTAAGACATGAAACTATAAAAATACGAGAAGCGAGTGCAGGGAAAACACTTGAAGAAATTGGTCTGGGAGAATATTTTAGGAGGAGGATCCCCCAGGCAATTGAAGCAACACCAAAAATACATTACTGGGATCTGATCAAACTAAAAAGCTTTTGCACAGTGCAGAGCACTGCACTGCACTGCAGAGTAAGTAAAGCAAACAGACAACCTTCAGAATGGGAGAAGATTTTTGCAGGTTATGCTTCCAACGAAGGTGTGATAACTAGAATCTACAGAGAACTCAAACTAATCAATAAGAAAAGAACAAATAACCCCATTTCTATGTAGCCAAGAGACTTGAACAGAAACATCTCTGATAAAGACAAGTGCCTGGCCTACAAATACATGAAACAATGCTCATCATCCTTAATCATCAGAGAAATGCAAATCAAAACCACTTTGAAATATCATCTAACTCCAGTAAGATTAGCCCACATTACAAAATCCCAAAACTATAGATGTTGGCATGGATGTAGAGAGAAGGGAACACTTCTATACTGCTGGTGGGAATGCAAGTTAATACCTTTTTGGAAAGAAGCTTGGAGAATACTCAAGGAACTAAAAGTAGACCTACCGTTCGATCCTGCAATTCCTCTACTAGGTATATACCCAGAGGATCAAAAATTATTTTACAACAAAGACATTTGCACCAGAATGTTTACTGTAGCCCAATTCATAATTGCCAAGTCATGGAAACAGTCCAAGTGCCCACTGACCCATTTATGGATTAACAAATTGTGGTATATGTACACCATGGAATATATGCAGTCATAAAAAAGATAGAGACGTAACATCTTTTATGTTTACCTGGATGAAGCTGGAGCACATTCTTCTTAGTTAAGTATCTCAAGGATGGGAAAAAAGTATCCAATGTACTCAATACTACTATGAAATCAAATATATAATCACCTACACACTCATATGAATGGCAAAACATGACTATAGTCCAGAAAGTAGAAGGGAAGAGGGGAGGGGAGGGGGGATATGGGAGGAGGGATAATATTTGGGGGGACTTCACCTAATGTGCATGATGCAATGGTACATTTCAAAACTATTAAGAAATGAGTATAATTGTGATGGTTGTGTTACTTAGTTCAATGTAAGCATTTCACATTGTGTATCGAAGAAGTACCCTGAACCCTATAAATGCATCAATGAACAAAGTTATGACTGAATAAAAAATAATACAAAAATATTCACTGAAGAAAACAAAACTGTATTATAGAAAGAAAAAGAAAATCAATACAGTATGCTGCATCCTGGAAAGCAAGTGGAGAAACTGTTTCAAGATAGAGGACGTAACCAACTGTGTTAAATCATGCTGACTTGGCTCAGCGCCTGTAGCTCAGTGGCTAGGGTGCCAGCAACATACACCGAAGCTGGCGGGTTTGACCCCAGCCTGGGCCTGCCAAACAATAATGACAACTATAACCAAAAAGTAGCCATGCGTTGTGGTGTGTGCCTGTAGTCCCAGCTACCTGGGAGGCTGAGACAGGAGAATTGCTTGGCCCAGGAGTTTGAGGTTGCTGTGAGCTGTGACACCATGCTCTCTACCCAGGGCAACATAGTGAGACTCTGTCTGAAAAAAAAAAATTGGGCAGTGCCTGTGGCTCAGTGGGTAGGGCACTGACCCCATATACCGAGGGTGGCAAGTTCAAACCTGGCCCTGGTCAAAGTGCAAGAAAAAAACAGCCGGGCATTGTAGTGGGCACCTGTAGTCCCAGCTACTCGGGAGGCTGAGGCAAGAGAATTGCCTAGGGAGTTGGAGGTTGCTGTGACCTGTGTGATGCCATGGCACTCTACCAAGGGTAATAAAGTGAGACTCTCTCTACAAAAAAAAAAAAATCATGCTGATTGGATAAGCAAGCACTAACCACAGTATTCAGTAATAGGAAGTCTCTGGTGACAGTTTCAGAGGCATGGTTGTGGGTAGGCGCTATTGAAAATGAGGAGAAAAATGTGGAAATAGCAACTATAAGCAACCCTTCAAGGTGCTGTAAGGAAAGCAAGGAAAAATAGCAGAACCTAAAAGGAAAGGTTAAGAGGAGGTTTTGTTACTGCTGTTTGTTTTACAAGGAGTGAGGTGAAAGTACATTTGATATGCTCTGCTGTATTAGCTCAGGCAACAAAATACCAAGCGCCTTAAACAGTAGAAATTTATTTTCTCACAGTTTTCAAGGCTAACAGTCCAAGATCACAAGATCAGAGTGCCAATATGGTCAAGTTCTGGTGAGGGCTTTTTTCAGGCTTTCAGACTGCTACCTTCACACAGTGTCCTCACATGGCAAAAGAAAGCAAAAGCACTTTTACGTGTCTCTTTTTTTTTTTTTTTTTTGGTCTGGGGACAGAACCTCATTCTGTCACCCCAACTAGAGTGCCATGGCATATGTTCAGCTCACAGTAACCTCAAACTCCTAGGCTCATGCAATCTTCCTGCCTTAGCTTCCTGAGTAGCTGGGACTATAGGACCCACCATCACATCTGGCTAATTTTTCTGTTTTTAGTAGAGATGGGTCTCACTTTGCTCAGACTGATCTCCATCTCCTGTGCTCCAATGATCCTCCAGCCTTGACCTCCCAGAAGGCTAGGATTACAGGCATGAGCCACCTCACCTGGCCTCTAGTATCTCTTCCTATAAAGGCACAAATCCTATCATGATGGCCCCACCCTCATGACCTCATCTAACTCCCAAAGGCCCCATCTCCAAACACTGTCACATATGAAGATAAGGCTTCAATATACATAGTACAAATTTGTTGTGGACACATTCAATCAATAAAATATGCTAATGCAATGACCTAGTGTGGAAGGGAAAACTGATTTGAAAAGAGAAGAGGGTGGTGCCTGTGGCTCAAAGGAGTAGGGCGCCAGCCCCATATGCTGGAGGTGATGGGTTCAAACCCAGCCCTGGCCAAAAACTGCAAAAAAAAAAAAGAAAGAAAAGAGAAGAGGCAGTCACAATAGTGATAGTGATATCCTTAAATAAGTAAGAGCAAATGAGACCTAGTAGATAAGGGAAGGAATTGGCCCTGTGTAAAAGCACAGACAGTTCATCCATAGCAACACAAGGGAAGGCAGAATCTATAGGCACAAATGAAGGCAGATGAGCAGACATATGTAGGAGAGGGGAGCTTATCAAAGTTCTCTTCTGACTGCATCTATTTTCTCAGACAAGAATCATAGTAAACAAATGCTAAAGCAAGTAAGCAGGCTATCATAAGGGAATCTGTCAATACCCAGTGGCACAGAGCTACTATTTTAAATATTATATAGAACAAATATATGCAAGGTAAAAAGTCAAATCAGCTAAATAAAACTCCTAAAAAGTATCCCTAAATGGAAGGGTGAAATCAATTACTAAAAAAAAAAAAAAAAAAAAATCCCTCTCTCTGAAAAGGAAGATGGCAAGGAAAAGTATTAGTCTGTACCTGGACTAAATGAAACAGCCTCCTCCTGGAATTTATATAAAAAATCAGGGCACATGACAACCAAACTCACGCTCTGTGTGCAGCTTAACAACTTTCAAGCTGAGGATTTACTTTGAATTGAGAATACTTGATAGAAACTACAATACCTTGTCTGGAAGAATACATGCAACCCAGGTTTCAAAGAATTCCCACAGATACACCTCCATAAATATTTGCTCAGTCAAATACCAAAGCCCTGATCACGACACTTTAATATACACATATCTAGGTTAAAGCTCTACCTTTTTACCAGCTTTTTATTCTGGGGAAGTCCTTGCGCTACAGCTTTCTCTTCCATAGAACAGAAAGAATACTGCCTGTCCCATCAAGCTTTGTGAAGCCACAGTACAGTACATAACTCTCAGTAATTGGTGATTGTTGTTGTAATAGTATTAGTAGTTATTACTCTAACTATATACTATAAGTTTTACTTAATAATATGAAATAAAAGTTAACACCAATAAAGAACTCCTGTACCATCTACCTCTCATCTCAACATTAACTGAACCAAACTCTAACCCATTCTCTGTATAACCTATGGATCTAATAATGAGTAACAATAACAGTTAGAAAAGTTAGTTTTTAATAATAATGAAAATAATATATATCAAACTTGTAGAATTAAAAGAATTTTGTGGGATACTACCAAAGCCAACCCTAGAGGGAGAGCTATAGTGTTAAATGTATAACAACAGAAACAAAAAAAGATGAACATGTATCTAAAAGAGTTTGGGGAAAAAATAAGTATTAGGAAGGAAAGAACAATCCAATAAATCAGTAAGACAGAAAACGAATTTACAACACAGAGGTTCTACAAAACCAAAACATAGTTCTTTGATAAACCTTTGGTAAGATGAATCAAAAAAGAGGAAAAGCATAAGTAGTATCAAAAATAAATAAGAAATCATTACACATGTGTTATAGGTATTAAAAGATGTTTTATACACTTTATGGCAATAAATTTGAAAATTTTAGATAAAACTAACAAATTCTAGATAAATATAACTTACCAAAACCAACATAAAAAAAGAAACAGAAAATCTGAATATCCCTATAACTATGTAAAAAACTGAATCCCACCAAAAAAATTCCTTCCAGATGCCTTCCCCACAAAATACTTAAGAATAAAAGTACATCAATCTAGGCCATGCATGGTGGCTCACACCTGTAATCCTAGCATTCTCGGAGGCTGAGACAGGTGGATCGCTTGAGCTCATGAGTTTGAGATTAGCCTGAGCAAGAGTGAGACTACTAAAAAGGAAAAACAGAGGCAAGAGGATCACTTGAGCCCAAGAGTTTAAGGTTGCTGTGAGCGGTGATGCCATGACTCTATCAAGGGCAACAAAGTGAGACTCTGTCTCAAAATACATCTATCTAGGCTAGGTGCGGTGGGCTCAAGCCTGTAATCCTAGTACTCTGGGAGGCCAAGAGGATTATTTGAGCTCAGGAGCTCCAGATCAGCCTGAACAAGAGCAAGACCCCACTCTTATATTAAAAATGTAAAAAATTAGCCACGCATGTGGTGAGTCCCTGTAGTCCCAGTTAAGGCAGAAGGATCACTTAAACCCAGGAGTCTGAGGTTGCTGTGACGTAGGCTGACACCATGGCACGCTAGACTGGAACACGGTGAGACTCTGTCTCAAAAAAAACAAGGAACCCCCCCCCAAAAAAAATCAGTCTTATATAAACTGTCTCACAGAATAAATAACAGGGATCTTTCCAGTCCATTTTACAGGGCAATATAACAGCAACATCAAAAGCTGTCAAGAACCTTACAAAAAAGGAAAAGGTATTAGTTAAGTCTCACTCTAACACATAGATCTCATAAATCTTTAAACATTAGTAAACCAAATCCAGCAAGAATAATACATTATAATCAAGTTGATATTATTCCCAGAACACAAGGTTTAACAATTGAAAATCAGTCCACGTATTTCAATTTTTTTTTTTTTGAGACAGAGTCTCACTATGTCAACTTCGGTAGAGTGCCGTTGCGTCACAGCTCACAGCAACCTCAAGCAATTCTCTTGCCTCAGCCTTTCAAGTAGCTGGGACTACAGGTGCCTGCCACAAAGCCCAGCTATTTTTTTTGTTGTAGTTGCCATTATTGTTTGGCAGGCCCGGGCTGGGTTTGAACCTGACACCCTTGGTGTATGTGGCCAGCACCGTAACCACTATGCTGCAGGTGCCGAGCCTACTATCACTACTTTTATTCGATGCTATACTAGCGGTTCCAGGCAGTGCAATTAAAAAAAAGAAAAGGAAAGATTTGGAAAATGTGAGAGGTAAAAAAGATGAACTAGATCTCTCATTATTAATAGATAATATAATTATGTACATGGAAAATCCAAAAGGATCTATAGAGGAATTATTAGAATTAATGAACCAGTAAGGGTGCTGTGTATAAAGCCAATATAAAAAGTTAATTGTGTTTATATATACCAATAACAATTATAAAATTTACACAATGATGCCATTTGTAATAGCATAAAAGTATCGAATACCCAGGAAGGAATCTTTAAAAAGATGTTCAGAAGCTCTACATAGAAAATTGTAATATTACTGAGGAAAATAAAAGATCCAACAGGAAAAATCATAATAGATTTTCTATTTGTTCGTAAAATTTATCAAGCTTATTCTAAAATTCATATGTACATGCAAAGGGCCAAGAATAGGAAAGATAATCTTAAAGAAGAAAAAAAAAGACGGAAGGATTTGCTTTATAAGAAATCAAGACTTAATTTAAAAACTATAGCAATCAAGACATTGGTACAAGGAAAGATCAATGAAAAGAGCCCAGAAACAGAACCACAGAAATACGTATATTTGATTTTATGATAAAGGTAGTAATACAGAGCAATGGAGAAAGGAGAGATTTTTCAATAAATTGGGCACAACTTAACAATAAGGAAAAAATGAAACTTGACTACTTCTTCAAACCACACCTAAAATCATTTCACACAGATTTTAGAACTAAAAATGAAAGACAGGGCCGGGTGTGGTGGCACATTTCTGTAATCCCAGCACTCTGGGAGGCAAAGGTGAGTGGATTACTTGAGCTCAGGTGTTCAAGATCAGCCTGAGCCAGAGAAAGACTCTGTCTCTAAAAACAGTCAGGCGTTATGGCAGGTGCCTATAGTCCCAGATACTTGGGAGGCTGAAGCAAGAGAATCACTTGAGCCCAGGAGTTTGAGGTTGCTGTGAGCTGTGACACCATGCCACTCTACCGAGGGCAACACAGTAAGACTCTGTCTCCAAAAAAGAAAAAAACAGTGGAAGACAAAACATAACTGTCTGGATTCCAGACTAGGAGTTCTTAGGTCCCCGATCCAAAGATTCTATGGATAGAATCCAAGATATAAAAGTTACTTTTGGCCAGGTGTGGCGGCTCACACCTGTAATCCTAAACACTCTGGGAGGCCAAAGCAGGTGGACTGCCTGAGCTCAGGAGTTGAAGATCAGGCTCAGAGCCCATAGTTCAGTGGTTAGGGCACCAGCCACATACACCAAGGCTGGCAGGTTCAAACCCAGCCAGAGCCTGCTAAACAACAATGACAACGACAACAAGAAAAAGAGCCAGGCCTATGGCAGGTGCCTATAGTCCCAGCTACTTGGAAGGCCAAGGCAAGAGAATCACTTAAGCCCAAGAGTTTGAGGTTACTGTGAGCACTCTACTGAGGGCAACATAGTGAGACTCTGTCTCAAAAAAAAAAAAAGAGTTCAAGATCAGCCTGAGCAAAGTGAGATCCCATCTCTGCTAAAAACAGAAAACTAGCTCAGCATTGTGGTAGATGCCTATAGTCCCAGGTATTTGGGAGGCTGAGACAAGAGGATTACTTGAGTCCAAGAGTTTGAGGCTGCTATTGCGCTGTGATGGCCTGGCACTCTACCCAGGGCAAGACTTTCTCAAAAAAATGTTTTAAATAAAGTTACTTGTGATATTTTTGATACCTCATCTGTATCCCATGATGCCTCAGCATTCTGGTGTGCCAATTTCAACTAAAAGCATCTACATTACTTTACCTGAAGTTTTCTAGGAGTTGGTTCTGAAGGCTGAGAACTGATGCCTAGCAGTCTTTACCTACCCTCAAGTAAAGACTAATTTGTATGAAGAACAAGACTTGAACAAGGAAAATTGGCTCTCAGAACACCCAGAGATGTAAACTTGTTAGTTAATGCACTTAATACACTGACTGACACACTTAAAAATTTGTTCTTGGGCTATGGTGTTTTACTAGGTCAAAATAGGTCAAGAGACATGCATCATATATGCTTTATGAGGCTCTGGGCTCAAAACTAATGTAAGTTAAATACAACTCACACAGTAGTTAACGTGTTAATAAAGGGTATATTACCTTGCAAGTATGCCTTATATTCTTATATTAAGTGCCTTT
Organism: Perodicticus potto; assembly: GCA_963574655.1. Classification (NCBI taxonomy): domain Eukaryota; kingdom Metazoa; phylum Chordata; class Mammalia; order Primates; family Lorisidae; genus Perodicticus; species Perodicticus potto. The sequence goes on from CAUYRH010052816.1 coordinate 31,001, forward strand.
ACTTCTCTGCCTCTAATCCAATATATTTTGTGTGATTATTCCACATATTAATTTTTAACAACTGAATCTTTGTCTCAGGATCTGTTTCTATAAAATCAAGAAAACTAAGAGCACAAGTACCTTGAATTTGACTGGGGAAAAAAATTACTTCAGTTACTTCTCTATTTGCATAACTGCTAATTGAAAGAAACACTTCAACAAACAAACCAGTATTAGTAGTAGTACATATGACTTGTTTCCAACAGAAATCACAGATATTTTCATATTACATAACAGTTGCTGAATATCTCAAAATACTTTTTACATTCATCTCTACTTCAAAATTGTTAGTTCTTGGAATCACTACTAATGTGCACACAATTGCAGTTTTCCTGTCTATGTTGTGCCCTGTTCCTATCTATGCTCATGAAACTGTTGAGCAACTACCTCTGTGCCAAATAACTGTTCAGCCATGTAACAATAAAGCTGAATGTTCTTGCAACTTGACATTAACTCAAAAAATCTTGGGTGGATTCTGTTGCTCTTGGAAAGGTTATTCTCACCATACAAAGCAAGATTCATAAGTTGTTTTTTTTTTTTTTTGTTTTCTTTTTTGAGACTGAGTCTCACCATGTCACCCTCGGTAGAGTGCTCACAGGAACCTCAAAATATTGGGCTTAAGCAATTCTCTTGCCTCAGCCTCCCAAGTAGCTGAGACTACAGGCACCCGCCACAATGCCCAGGATTCTTAAGTTTTAATTCCATTTATGATAGTTAAATACAATTAAACTTGCCCATATTTTAAATAAAATTTTTTATTGCTGCTGCATTAATTAAAAAATATATGTCTATTATCACAAATTTATTCTTTAATATCTTGAAGCTATATTTCAATAACTTATTTCCTTTGTAATGCTATGCATTTTTTTTTTACATATTTAAAAACATCATACTGTGAAGAAGGTTGTAACCATCACTACATTTCCAAAGGGATTTATAGCAGAAAAACAGTTAAGCAACTCTGGTCCAGAAGATTATATTGAGCAATCTTCAGAATCTCATAGTTGTAAGAACTTATTAAGGAAGACTCAGAAAGCACAATCCTAAAAGAAGAAAACATCTGATAAGTTTGAAATTTAAGTTAAATATATCTAGTCATCAAAAGATATTATTGGGGCGGTGCCTGTGGCTCATCAAGTAGAACACTGGCCCCCACTGAAGGTGGCGGATTCAAACTCAGCCTCGGCCGAACTGCAAAACAGAAAAATAGCTGGGCGTTGTGGCGGGCACATGTATTCCCAGCTACTCAGGAGGCTGAGACAAGAGAATCGCCTAAGCCCAGGAGTTGGAGGTTGCTGTGAGCTGTGTGACACCATGGCACTCTACCAAGGGCAATAAAGTGAGACTCTGTCTCTACAAAAAAAAAAAGAAAAAAATATTATTAACAGAGTGAATGAGCAAGTCATGGAATGGGAAAAAAATCTTTGCAAAACATGTAACTGGCAAAGAGCTCCCATTCAGAATAAGGAAGTTCTTCAAATCAATAAGAAAAAAAGACCAATGAACATTTAGAAAATGGTAAGGGACTTGCCCAGTTATTTTTTTCTGATTCACACATCCAAATACCCAATTAACATACAAAAAGGCATTTAATTTCATTAATAATCTGGGAAATGCATGTTAAAAACTAAAATGAGGTGGTACTTAGAATCTACCAAATTTACAAAAGTTTAAAAGTCTGACCATATCCATGTTGATAGGGAGCAACAGGAACTATTGTACACTATTACTGAGGGTATAAATCAGTATATCAACTTTGGGAAACTGGCATTGTCTACTAAGGTTAAAGATACATACATCCTGTGCTGGCAATTCTACTCTTGCGAATATTCAGCCAACAGAAGCAGCTTAATAGACACGTACAAGACATTCATTGAAGCATTATTTAACACACGTCAGAAATGGCATAGTAGATCAATGGGTTCTTTCCCATCTTTGGGAAGGAACTATTCAATAAATGGTACAGAGACAACATCCATTTGGATTAAAGAACTTAATTATAAGAGATTAAAATTTTTAGATTTTAGAAAAAATAAAGAATGTTTTTTTTTAGCATCAGAATAAGAGTTTCCTCAACAAGAGTCAAACTACATTTAGCCCACCATATACTGTGAATATGTTTTAAGTCTTTATCCTTTAAAAACAGATGCTGAAATAATTATAGATGCATGACAACAGGATATAAAATAACACAACTAGGGGAAGAGTAGTACAGATAAAAAGACTGTCTGGATAATAATTCTTGATGCTGGGTGATAGGTTATAGGACAACCTTGCTAATAAACTAGTAGAGAAAAATAACAAAAAAAAGAAGAAACTCATAGCACATAACTGCCCCTTTGAAGAGAAAGATCACAACACAACTGCCGCTTTGTTTGATTAACCACCTAGGTCTTAAATTGTTTTATTTGAGAGGTTTTTGTCCAATACTTGATAAGAACTGAGAAGACAGAGGAGTATAATGTTTCCCCAACTCTCAGCAGACCACATCCCATAGACTCTGATAAGACAGCCTCACAAAGAGAAAAAAAGGGAGAAACAGACTCAACCACTTCACAGCCACATTCTACTAATAACTTTTTTTTTTCTCCCTTTACTCTCAATAAAATTCCACACCACTTGTCTTCAGTAGCAGCACTTCTCCTTTCTCTTGTGCCAAGCCCTTTACACCTTTAGGAAGTAAAATAAACTTGTTGCTTCTTTGTATCCTAATCTTTCCTAATCTTTGTGTCAAGAATTCTTTCTCAGCCCACACAAGGAGTCCCTACCCTAACAATGGATACATAGGACTTCCCTATATTTTTCTCTGTACTTAAAAAACTTAAAGGGAAAAAAAGACAAACTAAGAACATATATTTGCAACACAAATAACTGACAGGAGATTATGATCAAAACATATGAAGAACTCCCTCAAATCAAAAAAAAACCTAAAAGAAAATAGCAAGGGCCCATAAATAAAGGAAATGGTATTCATAGTCAATAGTAATGAGGAAAATATAATCAAAGCCACACTATTACGAGAACATAGTACCATTATAACAATCACGTACTGCTGATAGAAGCGTAAACTGGGTACAAAACTTTGGAAAACAAAGGCCAGGCATGGTGACTCATGCCTGTAATCCTAGCACTCTGGGAGGCCGAGGCAGGTGGATTGCCTGAGCTCATGAGTTCCAGACCAGTCTGAGCAAGAGCAAGACCCCATCTATAAAAAATAGCTCAGCATTGTGGCGGGTACCTGTAGTCCTAGGTACTAGGGAGGCTGAGGCAAGAGAATTGCTTAAGCCCAAGAGTTTGAGGTTGCTGTGAACTATAACTCCACAGCATTCTACCAAGGGCAATAAAGTACAACTCTGTCTCAAAAAATAAAACAATGACAACAAAGAAAAACTTTGGAAAACAATTAGAATTGTTTCACAATTGTGAAAATGCACACTTTGCTCTTAAATATATATCTAGACAAGTTTTGCACAGGTGCACCAAGAGAGACAAATGAACATTAACTGCAGCTTCATGATACCAAAAACCTTTATTAAAAAAAATCCAGCAAGAGAATGGACAAGTTGGAGTATATTCATATAATGAAATACTATACACCAGGAAAGATGAATGAAAAGATGAATCAAGACAGATGACTTTCAGAATGTAAAGTTGAGTACAAACACATCCACAAGGAGTCATTCAGACACAGACGAAGGGATGGCAAACAATATTCCATGTAAATGCAAACCAAAAGAAAGCTAGTAGAGCCATTCTCATATTAGATAATACAGACTTCAAAGCAACAAAAGATAAAAAATGATCATTATATAATGTCAAAGAGAACAATTCAATGAGAATACAAAACAATTCTAAATATGTACTTAACACACATACACCCAGATTCATAAAGCAAAGCTACTGGATCTAAACAAAGTGATAAATAGCAACACCCCACTGATAGAACTGGACAGACCCCTCTGAAAAGAAAATAAATAAACATGGGACTTGGGCAGCGCCTGTGGTTCAGTGGGAAGGGCACTGGCCCCAGATATCAAGGGTGGAGGGTTTGAACCCAGCCCAGCCAAACTGCAACAACAACAACAACAAAAAATAGCCAGAAGTTATGACGGGTGCCTGTAGTCCCAGCTACTTGGGAGGCTGAGGCAAGTGAATCGCCTAAGCCCAGGACTTGGAGGTTGCTGTGAGCTGTGACACCACAGCACTACCGAGGACAATAAGGTGAGACTCTGTCTCTTAAAAAAAAAATAAAGAAAGAAACATGGGACTTAAACAAGACTCTAGCACAAATGAGCCTAACATATATTTACAAAACATTCTTAGGCCACAAAACATATCTTAACAAACTCAAAACAATAGAATTACACCACGTACCTTCCCTGACCACAGAGGACTAAAAATAAAAATCAACTGCACCAGAAAATCAATTCTACACAAAGTTATGGAAATTAAACAACCTATTGCTGAACAGTTATTGGGTCAAGGAGAAAAATCAAGATGAAAATCATAAGACTCTTAAAACTAAATGACAAAGGGGATACAAGTTATCAAAATCTGTGGGATTCAGCAAAAGCAGTCTTAAGAATATTCACAGCCTTAAATGCCTCACAAAAGCCAGAAAGATAGCAAAACAGCAATCTAATAAATCACATCAAGGAATTAGAAAAGGAAGAGCAAACCAATCCTAAGCCCAGCAGAAGAAAAGAAATAACTAAAGTCAGTACAGAACTAAATGAAATTGGTAACAAAAGAATTATACAGAAGTTAATGGAACAAAAATTTGGTTCTTTGAAAAGATAAACAAAATTGACAGGTCTCTTAATTAACCAAAAACAGAAAAGATACTAATAAGCTCAATCAGAAATAAAAAAGATATTACAACTGATACCATAGAAATACAAAATTTTGGGCAGCGCCTATGGCTCAGTGAGTAGGGCGCCAGTACCATTTACCGGCGGCGGCGGGTTCAAACCCAGCCCCAGCAAAAAAAAAAAAAAAACTACAAAAAAAAATACAAAATATCATCTCTGAGTACTATAAAAACCTCTACGCCCATGAAGTGGAAAAAACCAAAGAAGTGGATGAATTCCTGCAAACACACAACCTCCCTAGGCTTGATCAGGAAAAAACAGAACTCCTTAAAAGCCTAATATCAAGTAATGAAATTGAAGCAGCAATAAAAAAAAGTTCCAATAGAAAAAGTCCCATACCAGATGGTTTCACAGCCAAATTTTACCAGACCTACAAAAAGGAACTGGTCCCTGTAGTGCAGAATTTATTTCATAACATCAATCCTCCCCAACTCATTCTATGAAGCAGTAGCTTCTTATACCAAAGCCAGGAAAGGACACAACTGAAAAAGAAAAATCTGGAACAATATCCCTTATGAATATAAATGCAAAAATTCCCAATAAAATTCTAGCAAACTGAATATAGCAAAACACACCAAAAACAATAATCCACCAGGACCAATTAGGCTTCATCCTAGGGATATAAAGATGTTCAATATACACAAATCTATAAATGTGATTCATTACCATAACAATACTCTAAGGAAAAAAAGTCATTTTATCAAAAAGATAAGTGTAAAAAAAAAAAAAAAAAAATATAATTGTACCTGAATGTTTACTAAAGCATAATTTATAATCTTAAAAATGTGGAACCAACCCAAGTATCCATCGATACATGAGTGGATTAATGAAACATGGTATATGTATACCATAGAGTACTACTTAGCCATAAAAAATGGTGAACAACCCAGATAATGTAACAACATGGATAGAATTGGTGATCATTCTTCTAAGTGAAGTTTCTCAAGAATGAAAAAATAAACACCACATGTATTCACTATTAAATTGGAACTAATCGATCAACACCCACATTTGGTAGTAAACTCAACAGAATACAAGTAAGTGGGAGGGGACCATGAAGAGAGGAGTTAATTCACACCTAACAGGTACCAAAAAAAGGTAAGAGAGCTAAGGTCACATAAGAATAATAATGATAGGCTTTACTTCCCAAGTCCCTGCTACATATGGGGAACAGACTAGTTTTACTAACACTAATTACTATTCCTCAAGGTAGCTTTGCAGAGTAGAATTGTCCCAGTTTTACAGATGAGAAAAATGAACATGAAAAAGAAACATTTTTAATTGTTTTATGTTTCTTTTGTTTGTTTTTGGCTTGGTCCTTTACCTTTCCAGCAGTAGCAAAATATTCACCATCAGGAGACCATTCCATCAAATGCACAGCTACTGAGGTTCTAAAAAAGACAAAGTTAAATAGTTAGTTAGTATTTTTTTTAATTTTTTTAAATTTATATTCATAAATAGTCAAGTTTCCCTAACATTAAAGTCACAATCCTCAGAATACAAGAGTTTCTGCCTCTTTTTAGGAAGGCAGAAAATATTTCACCTCCTTAAAAATACAAAATTAATTAAAATGAGTCCAAAATTCACTTTCGTAAACAATGTAAAAAACCTGCATACCATATGTATCTACCTACACGTCCCACCAACATCCCAATATAACACATTAAAAGCTGTGCTCACCAACTTCCCTGACTAATGGGTCCCCTTCACATGATTTACATTAATGGTACAGCCATCCTTCCACTTGAAAGATGGGCTGGCAATTTTTACATCTTCCCCTTCCCCATCCATACCTCATTACATTAATGAATATTTTTTATATATCAACCCTGTCAACTCAAGTCCTGGGGCTATAACTATGACAATATTTTTTTTTCTTTTTGTTAAAGAGTTAATTGTAGCACAGATTAAAGAATGACATAGTAAGTTTTAGTTAGAAAGTCTACTTTCTAGGCTTCTAAATGCAATATACCATTAAAAAACAAAGGTCTTTATGAATGGAAAAAGATTTTAGGAAGCATTTGTTTTTAATTAATGAATATAATGATAGAGCTAGTCACTAACTTGCACTGCCAGATGCACTTCCAATCACTTAAAACAGGAATTTTATTATCAATTTCTTCCTCCTCTTCCAGAATATCGCCTCCTGGAGGAGCCCACAACTGAACAGAATCAGTTGCTGTCAATAATCTGTTATCTGAAAATTAAAGAATGTTCTGATGAATAAGCAAGGTTTATCTAAAGGAAAAAATGCACATGAACTTCTGTTTAGATCTGTAAGCTATTCCGTGAAAAATAAGCTATACATACTGTCATTAAAAAAAATTCATCTTATATGTATTTAAAAGAATTTCCTAGAAAAAAAAAGAGAATCCTCTAGACAAAAAAAAAAAAAAGAGTAGTTCTTACGGAAGACTTGAGAACGAAAAAGAAAAACTTACTGGAAAAGAGCTATTGTGTATGTAGCAACTCTTTTTTTTTTTTTAAGAAATAGTCTCATTATGTCATCCTGGGTAGAATGCTATGGCTTCACAGCAACCTCAAACTCTTGGGCTTAAGCAATTCTCTTGCCTCAGCCTCCCAAGTAGCTGAGACTATAGGCACCTGCCACAACACCTGGCTATTTTTTTTACTGTTGTTGTCATTGTTGTTTAGCAGGCCCAGGCCAGGTTTGAACCCACCAGCCTTGGTGAATGTGACTGGCGCCCTAACCACTGAGGTACAGATGCTGAGCCATCTAGCAAGTCTTTAAAAAAAAAAAAAAGAAAAAAAACAGCCAAAGTAGAATAACAACTCCCTAAAACCATGATATTTATATAATTTAAAATGTTTTCAAGATGTGAAACTTAACTACAATTAATAAAATTTGTACAAAAATAATCTCCATTAATATGAATGTAAAAAGAGACAAGAGTCATTATCATTAAAGGTTTCTCATCTTTCAAAAGCAAAAACAGTCTCGTTTAATCCTAGCACTCTGGGAGACCAAGGCAGGTGGATGGCTTGAGCTCAAGAGGGCAAGACCAACCTGAGCAAGAGTGAGATCCTGCCTCTCAAAATGGCTGGGAGTTGTGGCAGGGGCCTGTAGTCCTAACTATTAGGGAGGCTGAGGCAAGGGGATCACTTGAGCCCATGAGTTTGAGGTTGCTATGAGCTATGACACCCTGGCACTCTACCAAGGATGACAAAGTGAGACTCTGTCTCAAAAAAAAAAAAAAAAAAGAAAAGAAATAGTAATTTTCTAAAATACAAATGATAAAACAAGGTGGAGATTTTTGATCTCGTTTTACAGTCTTCTTAGTAAATACAATAAGAGTAAAGTACAGCACATGTTAACTAACGAAACAAATCATTGCTATTTCTTGAAATAAAACATTCAAAAGCAAGGAGAAAAAAAGCATAGAACTAATAGTAAATTAAGCATTGTATAAAATAGTATACCAAGAGAAAAGTACACTCATTCACCAATAAAAAGAAAATACAGTATTGATCATTTTTTCTTATTATTGGAGACTATATCACATTGAAATCATCATATATTTTAAAAAATATTTAATTTAAATAAATTCTAAGTATAATTGTTAAATACCTTGAGGGTCCCAGGCTAAGTTGTATGTCACAGAACTCAAAAAAAACTGCCCAGTTTTAAACCACTGACATTTGAGTTGCTGAAACATGTAGAGAAAAAGAAAAAGGTATGTTTTTAAAATATCCAAAAACACTACCATTTTATCTCATTTTCTTTAACTTAAGACCATAAATTATAATGTGAAATAAAGATACAAGTGTTTCACTATTATTTTTCCAACATAACTTTCAATAGTTTCACTACTATTTATCCTACCACAATAAGCTCCTTGCCGTGCCCAACATATGTTCTTTCAGCCTTCCTTCCGTGTCCATGTATATATTCTTATATTCAGAATATCCTTTGCATTACTTCTCCACCTGCAAACTCCTATGCTTCCATTAAGATTAACTACATCATCATCTCTACTGTGAAACTTTCTGTGACTTCTGGCAGCACCCATAGCACTTTTATATTCTGCCATTATAACACTGATCACATAGAATTATTTTTTGTTTTATATGTCTGATTCTCTGCTATTAAAATGCAACTCTTAAAGAGCAGAAACCATGTCATAATAATCTTTCTTACCTTCAGCATTTGTAATGCCTGGTACACAGAATATTCAATAAATATTTATTAAAACAAAATAAATGCACATAAGAAATAAATGCAACTTACCATAATCTCATGAACTTAAATGTCTGAAAGAAAACTAGATAGGTTCCGAAAAGTCAACAGACATGAAATATATAATATAAGGTCTGACAGTTAAGTTCCCAAACTCATCCTAGAAAAAGTGCTACATATCTCATTACTAAATATCATTACAGTTGTCTTTGAAGTACTCCCCTTGGGAAGCTATGCACTGACACCAGCACCTAGTTGACGCTTCAATGCAATTTTGGAACTCTTTCTGGAATGGCCATCAGAGCTGTCATTACATTATTCTTAATGTCCTGAATGTCAAAAAAATGTCTTCCTATCAAAATTTCCTTTATCTTAGGGTAAAGAAAAAAGTCCTTAGGGGCTAGATCAGGTGACTAGTAAGGATGTTCCAATATAGTTATTTGATTACTAGCTAAGAACTCCCTCCCAAATAGTGCTGTGTGAGCTGGTGCACTGTTGTAATCGAAGAGCCATGAGTTGGTAAAAAGGTCAGGTCATTTTGTCTAACTTCCTCACACAACCCTTTCAGCACTTCTAAGTAGTAGACTTGGTTAACTGATTATCTATTTGGTATAAATTTATAATGAATAATTGCTCTGATATCAAAAAAAAGCTAGCAGCATCATTCTGACTCTTGATTTGGACTGACAGAAATTTTTTGGTTCTAGAGAACTAGCTGACTTCCATTGTGCACTTTGACACTTTGTTTCAGGGTCATACTGGAAAACCCATGGTTCATCACAGAGTGATAAGAGGGCCCAAAACATCGTCTCACCTCTCCAAAAGGTCTTGGAAAATTTTGACTCTCCTTTGGGACCATTTTTACACACCTTTCTCATGCCAAGATTTTCAGTTATAATATTCCTAACTGTTTCTCTATCAACATTTACTCGGTCGGCCATGTTTCTCACAGTCAGCCGACAATTTTGATAAACAATTTGACGAATTTTTGCAATGTTTTCGTCAGTTAGGCTCGTTACTTGGAACCCTGACCTCTCTTCATTGGTGACACTTTTCTCTCCACTCAGAATAATGTTTAATCCATTTGTACACTGCCATTTTCTTCATGGCATTATCCCCATAACTTGGACTAACATGTCCCTGATTTCCCTTCAACTCTTGCCAAGTTTAACAAGAAATTTAATATTGGTTCATACTCTAAGTTAAGCTCTGACATTGTCAAGAAAGTATACAAAAACAGTCAACAACAATAATAAACACCATTTACCAAGATGCCACCCCCTGTCAACACAAACATAGCAGGGAGACACCGATATGCAAAGGTTATGAAACCTTACTGAGCTGTTCATACAGGGCTGCCAATGTAAGCACAAGGTGGCAACTTCGCGAACTTAATTGTCAGACCTCATATATATATACTCTACAAAATTTATCTATATTATATTTCAATTAATTTCCTTTTTTCTTAATATTTTTATTCTAAAAAGTGTTTTAATATTTAAAAGTCAAAGACCTTCGCAATGAAATACAGTAAATAAATAAAAGTCTATATATTTCTTTATAGAATATAAACACAAAATGTCCCTATGTGAAAGTATAGTGCAATGTAAAGTCTTTTTACCTTAAGGAAATTATATGTTAATTGCTTAATAAACAATAATAATACTTAAGATGGTAATAACCTTCCTCTTTATAATATTTTAAAATATTTAACAAATAATTTACACGAAGTTTCTTCACAACTTAGAGGCAGAATTTTAATAATATAACTACAAACCTGCACTTTATTATCCAAAAATAATTTTATATTTCATAATCAAGGAAAACGTTATTTTTTAAACTCTACCACTGCTAAACAAGTGACAGCTACAACAATATTTTAAAAACTATTCAACAAATCTATTTTAGTATAAAAATTAAATAATCCCCCCAAATTAGAAACACCCTTAATACTCGTTCCTTTAGTGTTCCTCAGAGTATGATCTGTGGACCAACTACCTAGCAGAAATTTGGGGAATGAGACCTGGGAATCTGAATATTCAGAATGTGCTCTAGGTGACTATGAAGTATTCCTAAATTTGATATCTGTTGATAATAAAATTATTAATATATTATGAAATATGTTAATATATAGTATATTAATATATACAGTAGAACATAATTTGACCACCCAAGGGACTGCAACAAACTGGTCTGCATACAGATGTGGTCAATATAAGGAACTAGGCCTCCTGTTATTGGTGTACATGTCCGTCCAGTCTATGAAAATTGGTCAACTTAGGAGGTGGTCAACTATGGAGGGTCTACCATATTATATATTTCTAATATTAAGAATGACATTTTAATTCATACTGGCTTTTAGAAATTTAAAAAGAAGTATTCAAATACATAAATTTAATGAAAAAATGCCCAAACTGTTTGTTTTAATGCATTTTATTCAAAAGTACACTTAAGGCTGGCGCAATGGTTCATGCCTGTAATCCTAGAGGCTGAGGTAGGTGGATTGCTTGAACTCAGAAGTTCCAGACCAGCCTGAGCAAGAGCGAGACCCCATCTCTACTAAAAATAGAAAAAAATTCTAGCCAATTGTAATGGCACATGCTGGTAGTTTTAGCTACTCAGGAGGCTGAGGCAAAAAGATTGCTCAAAACCAAAAGTTCGAGGTTGCTGTGAGTTATGACACCATAGCACTCTACCCAGGGCGACAGAGTGAAACTCTGTCTGCAAAAAAATTTTAAAAATACACTTAAAAACTTATTCAAAATATATACTCTTGGCATTCAGATTTAGCATTTGCAGTTTGATTATACGTGAGTGATAAAGTTCTAACACAGGTAGTAATTTTTAAAAGGGGTAATTCCAATCATATTATATTTCTGAATATTAAGACAAAACATAATATAGCACCCAGTATGAATGTGAATGGTTCTCAATGTGGTATGCTTGACCACTTAGCTGATACACGAGCTTATCTAAGGTCCTAATTCCTTAATTCAACAAATATTCAACTGGTTTAAGTATTTGGGATTCATCAGTGGGGGAAAAAAAAAAACACCAAAGCTTCCCACCCTTATGGACCTTACATTGTAAATAATAAACAATATATAAATAAACAAGATGAATGTTACGAAAAAATTTAAATAGAAAGGTAAGGGGGGTTGTAGAAGCTACAATTTTTAAAAGGATGGTCCAGGTAAACCTCATTAAGAGGATATTATTGAACAAAGTCCTAAAGGCCCTCTGGCAGCTAACCTGGCTTTGGAGGCGCCTGGAAGAAGAACATTCCACAGAGAACCACCAGTGTACGAAGAAAAGTTACCCATGAGAGAAGGGTAACTAAGAAACAGCAAAAATGCAGTGTGGCCGGAGTGAAACCAGAGAGGACAACAATAATTAGAAAATGAGCTCTAGAGGTAGTAAGTGTAGTGCTGGGGAGAAGGAAGGTTTAGTCTATCGTAAACTGCTTTTTGGCTTTTTACCTGAGAGAAATATGGAGGCACTAACAGAGTTTTAAGCAGAGAAGTGTCATGATCTGCTGAGATAAGGGATGGGAGTAAAAGAATAGAAAACAAGATATCAGATAAAGATTAGTATCTAAGCAAGAAATAAGAGTAATTCAAACTAGGGTCACTCTTCATTAACACAGTAAATCTCAATTAGCAACATTCTAGAAATAATGAGTTTCTAAAAGGACTGGGAATATATCCTTAGTGAATGAAAAGAATAAGATCAACTTTACAATGATATTCCAGCACACTTTCAGCACCAACTCCTAAGGAGCTCTTTATTACTATCAACTGGATACTAAAATTAACTAGATTTTAAAAATGTTCTACTATTAGCATTAGTATTAGTTAATACTTACACAGTTTCTCTTATGAGAATTTATACCCAGGGGCTCAAAAATACAAACGGCATTACCATATGACGCTGCAATCTAAAAAAGAATAAACACAGCATTAATATGTCAAAGGTGAAATAAATATAACCTGCCTTTTCACAATAACATATAAACTAATTGGGGGGCACCTGTGGCTCAGTGAGTAGGGCACCAGCCCCATATACCAAGAGTGGCGGGTTCAAACCCAGCCCCAGCCAAACTGCAACAACAACAACAAAAAAAAAATAGCCGGGTGTTGTGGTGGCCGCCTATAGTTCCAGCTACTTGGGAGGCTGAGGCAAGAGAATCACCTAAGCCCAGGAGCTGGAGGTTGCTGTGAGTTGTGTGATGCCTCGGCACTCTACTAAGGGTAATAAAGTGAGACTCTGTCTCTATATATATATATATAAAAAAAAAAAAAAAAAAAAAAAGAACATATAAACTAATTACATCAGTATAATCCCAATACAGCATTAATGGATTAATGGGTTTTTCCTTCCATAAATATATCTGGAAGTGTATTGGAATTGAGTCTGTTTTTTTTTTTTTGTTGTTGTTGTTTTTGATAACAAGTCTCACTCTGTCACCCTGGGTAAAGCACTATGGCATCATAGCTCACAACAATCTCAAACTCTTAGGCCCAAGCAATCCTCTTGCCTCAGCCTCCCAAGTAGCGGGGACTATAAGCACAAGTCACAATACCCGGCTTATATCCCTAATCTATTAAAATTTTTAAAAAGCAAAAGCCAGGCTCGGCGCCTGTGGCTCAGCAGGCTAAGGCGCCAGCCATGTACACCTGAGCTGGCGGGTTCAAATCCAGCCCAGCCCGCCAAACAACAATGACAGCTGCAACCAAGAAATGGCCAGGCCTTGTGGTGGGCGCCTGCAGTCCCAGCTACTTGGGAGGCAGAGGCAGGAGACTCGCTTGAGCCCAGGAATTGGAGGTTGCTGTGAGCTGTGATGCCACGGCACTCTATCCAGGGTGACAGCTTGAGGATCTGTCTCTAAAACAAAAAATCATCTTAAGTTCAGATCCAGATTGGAACACCTGAAAAGCCAATAGCAGCAAAAATTCTTATTCTAAAAGTTCCCTTGAAGGGACTGGCTGCTGGAAACATCCTCCCCACCCCCACACACCCAAGAAGAGCTAGTCTGAGTGCTGAGAAAGCAGCACCCCGGGCCGCTCTCCATGGTTCTGAACACAGTTGTCTGCTGGAGCAGAGTCGTTTCTTGATAAATGTATGTTAACTTCCTTAGTACTTGCAGATTTTTCTTTTCTTTTCTGTTTTTTTTTTGTTTGTTTGTTTGTTGGTTTTGTAGAGACAGAGTCTCACTTTATCGCCCTCGGTAGAGTGCTGTGGCGTCACACAGCTCACAGCAACCTCTCACTCCTGGGCTTAGGCGATTCTCTTGCCTCAGCCTCCCAAGTAGCTGGGACCATGGCGCCCACCACAACGCCCGGCTATTTTTTTGTTGCAGTTCAGCCGGGGCTGGGTTTGAACCCGCCACCCTCAGTATATGGGGCTGGCACCTTACTGACTGAGCCACAGGTGCCACCTTTTTTTTTTTTTTTAGACAGAGTCTCATTATGTCGCCCTTGGTAGAGTGCTGTACCATCACTGCTCACAGCAACCTCAAACTCTTGGGCTTAAGTGATTCTCTTGCCTCAGTCTCCCATGTAGCTGGGACTACAGGCACCCATCACAATGCCTGGCTATTTTTTGTTGCAGTTGTCATTGTGGTTAGCTGGCCCCAGGCCAGGTTCAAACCTGCCAAGTTCAGTGTATGTGGCTGGTGCTGTAACGACTGTGCTATGGGCGCCGAGTCAGATTCCCCTTCCCTTCCTTTCCCTTCCTTTTCCCCGTCCCTCCCCTCCCCTTCCTCTCTCTCTCTCTCTCTCCCCCTCTCTCATCTTGCCCAGCTAGAATGCAGTGGTGTCATCATACCTCACTGTAATCTTAACTTCTGGGCTAGGCCTAAGCCATCATTCTCCTTCAGCCTCCCGAGTAACTGGGACTACAGGCATGAACCATGATGCCTGGCTAATTTTAAAATTTTTTAGAGATGTGGTCTTGCCATATTGCTGTGGTTGATCTCAAACTCCTGGGCTCAAGCAATCCTCCTGTCTTGGCCCCTCAAAGCACTAAGATTACAGGTGTGAGTCATCATGCCTGGTGGCCACTATCATATTTTTATTGTTACTATTGCTTTTAAGGGAATTGATGCCAGTCACTTGAATTCAGCCCTTGCCTTCTGGAAGTCCCTTCCTCCAAGTTTCCCATAATCAGTTTAGTTCCCTGGACAACTTCACCCAACACCCATTTTCCCAGGGGATCTCCTTCCTCATTTACATGTCCCGGGGAATTGGGAGATTTTAGGGCAAAGTCACTGTGTTCACTCCAAACGGCTGCTGTAAAAAATTGCTGTGAACTTAGTGGCTTACAACAGCACAAATATATTCTTCTACAGATTTGAAGGTCAGAAGTCTAAAACAGGCCCTAAAGGGCTAAAATCAAGGTGTTGGTGGGGCTTGTTCCTTTTGGAGGCCTCAGAAGAGAATCCATGTGCCTGCCTTTCTTAGCTTCTAATGGCCACATGTGTGTCTTGGCTTGTGGACCCTTCCTTATCTCCAGAGAACATCCCTTCAACCTCGCTTTCGTGATCACATCACCTTGTCTGTTGTCAAATCTCCATCCCCTTAAAAGCACACTTGGCATTCCATTTAGAGTTCCTTCAAATCATCTAGGACAATCTCCCCATCTCAAGATCTATAACGCAAACACATCTGCAAAGTCCCCTTTTCCAAATACAGGCATATTCCTGGGTTCCAGGATTAGGCCCAGGATGTCTTTGGAGGCCATTATCTGTGACCACACTCCCCCTTTCCTCCACTAGTCCCAGATCATAGGAAGGCTGAATCCCTGCTTTGTCCTGGAGATCTGTATTGTGTCTGATTCTGTCATCTCCTCAAACTGCCTCTTACCCCAGCTTTCTGACGAGACCTCAATATCCATTCTCCCCTCAGGAATAGTTAATTTGAGTGTTGACACAGGTAATCTGAGTACAGACTCAGCTTTTTGTGGCACTGTGTGCCCAGGAGAGTCAGGCACCGCGCTTCTGGGAAGAGCATGCCCTTCTCCCTCCCTCCCTCCCTCCACATGTTGGCTGAGATGCCAATGTGGTGGATGGAGCTCAAGTAGTCATCTTGGACCATGAAGAAAAAGCCAATAAGTTGGAGGGCCCTGATAATGTGGAACCCCAAGATACCTGGGTAGCTGCCTCTCTTCATGTGAAAGAGAATACTCTTCATTTGCAATAAAACTAATTGCTAACTTATGGGCAGAATAATGCCTCACCTAAAAGATGTCCTCAGAACCTGTGAGTATGTTTTGTTACAGAGCAAGGGTTAGTTAAGGTTACAGGTGGAATTACAGCAGCTAATCGACTGATCTTAAAATAAGGAAATTCGCCTGGATTATCTGGTGGATCCAAACTAATCCCAAGGATCCGTCAAAGTGGAAGAGGGGGCAGGAGAGGAGGACATAGGGATTTAAAGATGCTGTGTTGGCTCGGCGCCTGTGGCTCAACGGGCTAAGGCGCCAGCCACGTACACCTGAGCTGGCGGGTTCGAATCCAGCCCAGGCTGGAAAACAACGACAGCTGCAACCAAAAAAATGGCCGGGCATTGTGGCGGGCGCCTGTAGTCCCAGCTACTTGGGAGGCGGAGACAAGAGACTCACTTGAGCCCAGGAATTGGAGGTTGCTGTGAGCTGTGATGCCACAGCACTCTACGCAGGGTGACAGCTTGAGGCTCTGTCTCAAAAAAAAAAAAA